>JASDQU010306662.1:14696-34072 GCA_032191745.1 Picea mariana
AAGGAATGCTTGACTGACATAAAAGACGACTCCAATCTCAGCCAACAGGACATCACATGGGGATCAATTCTAGATATACAATTTCTCCCAGCAGTCAGAAAAGCCCCTACTATTAACGACTGGCAAATAAGGACATCTGAAATCGACTTTCAGGACTGGATCAAATCGCAAGTAAGGCATTCCCTCTTTTTTGATGGAGCAGCAAAGGGCAACCCAGGCAAAGCTGGTGCAGGAGGTGTTGTTGTAAATCCATTTGGGGATAAAATCCATTCCTATGCTTGGGGACTTGGATATTCTTCCAGCATTCAAGCTGAGGCCTTGGCCCTCTTCCAAGGTCTAAAGATCCTCAAAGAATTAAGCATAAATGAAGCTAATGTTATAGGTGACTCCCAGATCGTTATAAACGCAATGGTTTCCAATTCCCCAGCTTTGGACCTAAAACTATCAAGGCTGATAACTAGAATCAAAGGCTTGGAAAACACTTTCCAGAACTTGAAGTACTACCATGTGTTGAGAACTCATAATAAAGTGGCGGACATCGAAGCCAACAAAGCTGCCCTTCTCTCTGCCGGGGTCAAGATGAAAGATGAAGAAGAATAATGGGAACCCATTCCTTAAGCTGATTGCTGCCATGTTTTACTGCTTGCTATTAAACAAATTTGTTTGTATCTCCAAGTGGGGGAAAATCTCCGAAATCGATTCTATGGGTTCCTTGCCAAGGAAGAAAACTTCAAGCCTCAGCTGCACCCTCATCTGTAGCAGTGAGATGCAACAGAACAAAGAAATCACCAATGTAATCAGATTTTCAACTTTCAGGCCAAGATAAATATAAATAAAATACTCCATAACCGTTTCTGTAAAAAAAAAAACAATGCCTAGTAAATAACATGATTGAAACATAAATTAAGTTCTGTTAAATATTTACATTTTATTTCTCTTAAATAAATAAAATATTTTAGAAATAAGACAATTTTTTAGAATTTACTAATTTAAAAATTAATATGTCATAATATATTTATAGAGTATGTAATTGCCAAAACATACTATATTAGTAATGCTTTTTTAAAGGAGTTTTCATTTCTTTATTAACACATAAGTGTTTAGTGTAAATATCAGTAAAAGTTAGATATAAATCACTGAAAAGTTTTTTTAAGAAAATTATGGAAAAAATAAAACTATTTTTTAATACATTATAATAATATAAATATAATGATATTCACAATTACTTTCTTATAAGTTTTTCAAACAATCTATTTAAAAATTATCCAAAATTATAATGGCTTTTTAATATAACTAATTTTGTATTATCTTGAAAAAAGGTAATCTATTAATATGGAGTGCACCAAACATATATGGTTTTATATTTATAATCTTAGTGATTATTATGAATAAAAATTAAGTATATATAATTTTATTAAAAAAAATATTTTTATATTATTTAATAATAATAATAAACAAATTTATATTAAATTTTTTAAAGTTTAATAAAAATTTAATTACAAATAATTAAAATGATGTATAAATTTATTTCACTCTTCATTAATTTGAAAAAACCTTTAGATTTGTCGATGACGATTTCGCTGACAGAGCCCTACAAGACCTGAATTGTCTCAAATTTGATCAAAGCAAGTTAATACACTTGAGGACGAGAGCATAATATATACACCTTATAGTAATGATCACTCCCCACAGACTCAGCTTTACATGGCGGGCAACAATCTTCAACAAACAATATCAAACAAAAAAGCAAGATTCGA
This sequence comes from Picea mariana, assembly GCA_032191745.1. Taxonomy (NCBI): domain Eukaryota; kingdom Viridiplantae; phylum Streptophyta; class Pinopsida; order Pinales; family Pinaceae; genus Picea; species Picea mariana. Next base: position 16,454 of record JASDQU010306662.1, read on the forward strand.
AAATGTCGGAAGCATTGGGCCATTGTAATATTTCAAACGATCATGCTTCTTCAACAAGTATGATGGACAAAACATTGGATAGTATATACAAAAAGAACGGGAAATCGAACCTAGAGAGTTTTGTCCATGACCACAAAGTGGCTTCAGATTCAGATTCATAATTAGCAGTCTTGGCCCACCATAGCGTGTATATTGCTCTGTGTAGCCAACCATCCTTAGAATATAACAATGACAACCTGAATATTGCAGGTAAGAGTACCATTTTTTGTAGTCAGAATCAGATTCAACTGGATTCTTATAATTGTGATGGAATGCTCCTTTCTTTCAAATAAATTCTTATGCAATTTGAAAATTCTTATGCAACAAGATGACTTGGACCCACAAGGCTACCAAATTCTGGACCGACTGGAGAGCCAAGAGATACAAGAGAAAGTAGAGCTCTCTCGACAATAGCTAGGACAAGAAGGGGATGCTGAAAAGGCTTCGAGTTGTAGAGGACATGCTTCCATTTCTTGGTTTCTTCTTTTGCTTTAATAGATCGAGGGATCATGCATGCAAACTATAACTGGATGGAGCATTCATAACGTGTGTCAAGGGATCTGCATCCAAACTATATCTGGACAATGCAGCTATAACGGGTGGACACCGCAAAAACAAACATAATAATATTTATAATTAATTAAACTTAGGATAAATTTAGCTAGTAAAAAATGCTAAGACAAACGTTCAAACTAATGCTAAGTAAGAGTCTAGCATTAATCCACCTTCGAGCAATGCATAAAAAAACACATGCATGTTAATAAAAAATCTTCATGAATAATATTAGGTTGCGCCTAGAGATGAGGCCAAATAAGTTCTCAAAAATTTCTATTAGTCAATAAATATGTTTAAAAATATTTGATAAGTACACAAAAAATGCTACAATGAAAAACTTTGAATAAATAATGTGTGTAAGGGATGGCAAATCAATCTATAGTCCCTAAACTGCAATATATAAAAATTCATACATAAATAGAAATAATATATATAAAATATTTACATGAAGATCTTGTTACAATGTAAATATAAAGATTTTAACAGTAATCAAAATTGCATATTTACATATGTATATATTAGCTTTTAGTTTTAAAATCTATGCTGGTGTATGAACTCTTGTGTCAACTATTCAATGATAAATTTATATTATATTAATTATTAATGTTAATCTTATTTCAAATTGGTGTGTCAACTAATCAATAATAAATTTATATTATATTAATTATTAATGTTTATTTTATTTCAAATTGGTGATATGTAAATTTTTTCTATTTTATTGATAACAATGGTTGTAAATTATATATTTGACCATAATGATAAAATTATTATGTATATTTTTATGAGTGAACAAGTTTTATATATTGAAACAGGGGGAATCATATTTGTAATGTTAATAAGTTAAATTAAAAAAGAAATTAAAGTATGTAAAAATAATTTTTAAAAGTAGATCATAATAATAATAATAATAAAATCAACCATAATAAAAATATCACTATGATATAAATTATTAAACATAAAAAATAGCATAGACCCATCTTTGAGAGATTTTAAACATTGATGGGTTTAAACATTGATCAAGATGTTTTGGTATGCAAATTATATATTAATGTGTTTTTTCTTAAAAGGAATTTTTTTTCTATCTTTTCATGTTCAAAAGAGAAGTAGCTCTGCACCTTAAGTAATTACATACTTGCACACAAGGCATTTTTTTCTATGTTTTCATGTTCAAAAGAGAAGTAGCTTTGCACCTTAAGTAATTACATACTTGCACACAAGGCATATACATAAAGGAATATTTTCAAAAAAATTGACCATCATAGGTACTCTCTTAATCAACCTTTTAATATGAATAGAATGTTAATCCCATTAATAAGACTCAACCTTTGTAATAACAAACAATCTTGAAAGAACAAGGCACTCTAAAATAAATAAATAAATGAACAAGGATAAATTTCATTGCCTCTCGAGGAGAGAAAAATCACTGATGAGTATATGTTGGGATCTATATCCTATGTCACCTACAACCTTGAAAATATCACCTAAATTTGCTACTTCTCTTGGCACTTTGGGTTATGGTGCTAGGGAAGATGAATGCCTTGTTGGAGACTTAGTCATTGTTGTAGAGCCCTTTATTGAGTAGTTAGGGAAAGAATCACCTTCGCTTGAAGATGTTGTACCACCATGCGCATTTGAGGTTGGATTCCTTGGAGTAGGAGGTTCAAAATTTAACCAAAATTGCGCTCTATATCCTTTTGTCCAACAATGATCTATAAATAGTAGGCCTATGGTCCATCCATCTTATCAACACGAATCTTCTATGGAAATTAAAAATGTCATTTTCTCTGCATTCACCAATATGCTGAGCTCATACCTATTTGTTAACCGAGATAATGGTTCTATGTCAATCTATTTCCAAGGCTTGGTTTGCTGTATTCAAACAATTATAAAATTATATACCAACCATAAAACAAATAATTGTTTTTTGATGAATGACAATTTGTTTACATAAATTCCAGCACTCAAAATTTGTGTCCTTCTTTAATGTGCAAACATGACACTTCAATGAGTTAATCCTTTGCCTATTCACCACATATTTATCTATATGCTAAAGGGAAATTCCGATGGTGAATGCCACACCTCAGCTATCCCTAATGCATTAACGATGTATATGTTTGGTGCAAACTTTGAAAGTCCATTCACATATACAAACAACAATTTTATTTATGAAAACAAAGGATGTTATAGCATGTGGTTTCTACAATGCACAAACAAGTTCTTTAACCTAACAATCCATGTAAACTGTCCATGCATTTGATTCCAATGTTGGGGTATTTGGGCGTTGTAAATGATTAAGAGCAAGGCCAATTATGTGAATGTGACATGTTTGGAGAGTCCCTTCATTTAGTGATCACATATGAGTGGATGCACTAGCCTAGAATGTTGTAGTCTACTGTTTACACAACAAGGTAATGAAAATGAAATGGAAGAGTGAGATCATTGTCATTGTTGTATTATGAAGAGAGCACACTCAACAATTCGTTATCGATACATTAAAATATTATGCTAGCTCAAGGAAACTATGCCAACAATTTAGTTAGAGTTGTTAGGCTATAGGAGGCAATACACTCTGTATATGGGTGTTATTATATGAGGTTCAAACAATAAAAAATAATTATTTGTGATAAATAAAACTTAGCAATACATTAACCCCTAGTTGGAATAGTGCTGCAGAATGTGATTTTCACATCTGACCTAGGAATACATACAAAGCTACAAAATTGAGGCAATTACATAGTAGTGAAACTCACAATAAATGGAGATTTTACCTTGGAAACCCAAATGGGAAACTGACATTCGATGGGGATTTTATTTTGCTTAAGAAATTGTTACAAAGGTGAGCTATGCATTCCCTATCAGGTTTTTAATGCAATTTTAATCACTTGCAAAATTGTAGGGGGTTTTGGCTCAAGGACAACCTTTGATCTTTGAGCAGGGATATTCTCCCAAGCCCCTCATGGTTATGCTGTTGCGTTTCTTCTTCATTTTCTCTCCAACTCTTTTCCTTTCCTCTTCACCATATTTTGATTCCATCAACATTTTTTAATAGGGTTGCTTGGAAGACCAACCATTAAAATGAGTTGTTTCATCTTCTTATGGTTTTGGCTTTGGACAATTAATTTAAACTTTAACAAAATTTAATTACGAAGTTTAAAATGAGCGAAATATTTCAGAACCATTTTAGATCACACATCGCCATTTGGAAGCTTTTGGTCCCAAAAGATTTAGTTCAATTATCTATCTTCTTCTATGTAGTTTTGTGCTTGCCTCCTCTACTGCCATAGATCAGAGTTGTCTCTTTGTTGTTATGGAGTCTTAAAGAAATTTGTTGGGTCTTATCCATCTATTAATCTTTGTCATATCTTCAAAAAAGGGTGCTTCAACTACATAATGGAAGACAATAGATGAATAGGGACTACCTTTGGCATAAGCTTGTTGTCAACTTCATTGATGGAGATGGCATATTTTGTTGCCATAGGTTATTAGATAATGGCTACTCCTTTTTCCTCCCCCTTACCCTCCACTCTTCAAAATTTTAATTTTGTTGTGCGATTTCTAGGATGAAGTTTTAGATGAAGCCCGCAACACTTGGTTTTTCAATGTCCACTCAACTTGTAGTGATGGTAAAAATTCTTGCTATTGCATGGCCTATTAGGCATTATCTTCTTGTTCACGTTCCTTTGAACTTGCGACTGTCTTGGGGAATTTTTCTTTCCATTTTTCCCATCGAAGGAACATATAATAGAGTGCCAACAATCATTAGCTTTGTGACATTTCTTCTTCCAGTAGAAACAAACTAGAGATGCTTTTACAAACCTTTTTGGTTTGGGCATGTGCTTGTTAGCTTGGTCCCCCGAGCATTGGTGTAGTTTTGATGGAAAAAATATTTCTTGGCTACCCTCTTTCAAGATTTTACATGTAGGTTGCAATGGCTCGCTACCCACTCCATTTTTAGTGTCCTTTCTTCAATTAAAATGGCTTCTTTGGTCCCTCTTGCCTCAACAAAGGGTATTTTGGTGGTTTTTGATTGAGTCAAACTCTTTTTTCCACTGAAACCCATGCCTTCATGCTTGGGCCTATGTTCAACTACAGTAAGGTTTACAATCCTTTGTTCAGTGTAGCCCATTTGTCTCATAAGCTTAGAATTGATGCCTTTGGAATGTTTTTTAAAATCACCAAAGTGCTCTTGAGAAAGGTCTATGGAGGGTGAACTTAGCACGCTTGTCTTGGTCATTGCATTGGCTTCTGCAGTATGAATGGGAAGTTTTTTTGCTTCCTTGTTCTCTTGGAAAATTGTTGGTGACTTAGCCAATGTACGAAGCTCCTTTTCCACCATTGCTATCCTCTTCTTCAAGTGTCAATTATCCTCTTGGATATGTGCATTGAATCCCTTTAGTACTTCCAACCTCTCTCTTTTCAATGCCTTACCCATGATGGGCCCTCTTTCTCCTTAAAGTGCTAACATCGACTTCAAGGTCACAGTTTCAACTGCTCTAACACCAATATGATCCATGAACTGTAGGCCTATGGTTTGGTTGTCTCATCAATACAAATCCTCCATGGAAATAAAATTTGTTATTTTCTCTGCATTCACCAATAGGTTAAGTTCATGTCAGTTTGTTTACTAGAATGAATGGCTTTGTGACAATCTAATTCCAAGGCTTTGTAACAGTCTTTCTATTACAAAATTGTAGCGCTCTTCACCCCCTTCCAGGGCCAGGCAGGCGCTACCTTACGAAAAACAACTCATACAAGATTTATAAAAATAACATGCATTTAATCAAAGAGATACAATTAAACTCAAAGTAATCATAAGCTTTAATGCTATAATCAACAGTCAATGGCATTAACATTAAATTGATATACACAGCGGAAAACATGAATAAAACATCATTTGATACTTATCTTTGAAACAATGGTAGATTCCACCAACCACGTGCAGGCTTTCCACGAACCTCCCAGCCTTAGACCACACTGCTCATGAGCTCAGCAGTGGGTCACCCCCGAGATGGGACTAAGTTCCACCTCAAGGCAAGGAATCCTAGGCTAGGCTGAGTTTACAGAGAAAACAACACAGAAAACTGGAAGAATTCTTCCCAGGATGCCATCTTACGCCCACTACTACCAGGCTCTCATTCCCCACATGTCTGTTCCGCCCGGGAGTATACACCTTGACAAGCACAGTCCATCGGTGCTAACCTCCCTCTCTGGGTCTCGGCAACAGGCCAGATTAGGAAGTCTCAGAACCCACAGCTGGTGCTGGACACTCTCTGGAAGAAACCTCTTCCAACAACAACCACCTCCCTCGCCTGGAGAGAGATCATACACAGGCTCAATCACAACTCGCACTGGCCAACAAGCCACACGCAGTCTAGCTCTGCGTGGCCACCACAACCAACCAGAAATATAGATCAGGGCTTCCCAACAGGCTTAGCAATGGAAGCAAGGTCTCCCAGTGATGGTTTTCGGGTTCACGTGACAAGCAATGCCTGTAGGGGTCGACATAGACTCCACGGCTCAGAACCGTGGGTTCAAACCAGCTCTTCAGAACAACACAGGCTTCTCGACTCTCAGAACGGAGGTGTACCCAGGTTTTCAGAGCCAAACACAGGATTTTTGGCTCATAGGGACGCATGAGGGTTCTCTGAAGAGATCTGGTCGGTCGTACTGCTCAGAGCTCCGTAAACGCTCAAGCAGTCGGGTGGAATAGGCGAGGAACCCCTCTCATGGCTCAGAACAACTGTTTTATTCGCATGCACCAGGGTTGACACTTGTCACCCATGGAACTACATGCGTTCCAACATCATGCATTCCATTTTTCCACGTTTTCCCCCTTGCCAAGAACTTAGGATAAAAACACATAAATGCACATGATCATTGGAATAATAATAAAATAGTATTCTCAAGGTTTAAGCCCCCATGCTTAGCCCCTAGGCTTAACACTTAGCCCCTTTTTCCACCTTCCAGCCCCTAATTCCTTGCCCACTCTGTATATTCTTAGTCCCCCTTCACTCATTCATCGTGGTCGGTCTGCATGCAACGAGGTTTACAATTTTGTTAATGTTCTGCATGATTATAGGTACAAAATCAGGCCCTTGGCCTCCAACCCTTAGGCTCTCTGGCCTAAAAATCACATAAGCCCACCGACTTATATAAACTTGGCTCACCAGCCTATAACACATATTTACATTTCATTTCATATGTCAGATTTACAAAGGGCTCGGTCTTGGGGACACTACAATCCCCCTCCCCTTATTTATGCACTGTCCTCAGTGCAACCTTACACTGTCTCTGCAAACTTTTCAAAATTTTCAAAAAGATGCGGGTACTCTTCCCGCATAACATCTTCATGCTCCCATGTCACGTCCTCAGGACTGTACCAGGTCCACTGGACCTTTACAAGCTCTATAGCTCGATTCCGGAGCTGTTTGCTTTTCCGGTCCAATATGCGCACAAGATGCACTTGCAGGACACCTTCTGGTTCCACCTGAATCACATTCCAATCGATAACATGATTAGCATCTGGTATATATTTTTTAAGCAGTGAAACATGAAACACATTATGTACAGTCATAGATGCAGGTGATGCAAGCATGTATGCAGCTGGCCCAATCCTTTCTAGGATTTCAAACGGCCCACAAAATCTTGCTACCAACTTGGTGCAACTTCCCAGCTTCAGGGAACTCCTGTTAGTTTTCACTTTTAGGAAAACCGGGTCACCCACTTTGTATTCTTTGTGGGTTCTGTTACTATCAGCGTAACTTTTCTGCCTGTCCTGGGCAGCTTTTAGATTCTGTTTAATTCTTATCATTTGGTCTTCCATCTCTTTGAGTAGATCAGGCCCAACTATTGCTCTGTTAGCTGGATTATCCCAGATCACTGTAGTGTTGCACTTTCTTCCATAAAGTGCTTCAAATGGGCTCATCTTCAACGATGTATGATACCCATTATTGTAGGCGAATTCTACCAAATGCAGGTAGTCTTCCCACCTTGATGGTTTATCCATCACATACATTCTCAGTATGTATTCTATTACTTTGTTCACCCTCTCTGTCTGTCCATGAAACTCAGGATGATACGCTGTACTAAAGTTCAGATAATTCGGTTCTGGGTAATTCGGTGATAAAATCCATTTTTACCACATCCCATTTGCACTCAGGAATTGGTAAAGGCCGCAACAACCCTGCTGGGTGCCTATGCTCAGCCTTAACTTTCTGGCACTCCATACATCTGGCGATGTATTCAACGATTTCTTTCTTCATACCCAACTAAAAATAATGGCTTCTGACTGCTGCCACAGTCTTCTGATATCCAGGATGTCCAGCATAAGCCGCGTTATGCATTTCTTTTAGAATTGTCAGCTTCAATTCTCGAACATTGGGTACATATACTCTGTTTTTATACAGAAGTAAGCCGTCAGTTCCCAAGGTGTAACTTCCCTGGGTCTGTGGTCTCTCACACTGCTGTAGCTTTGCTACTAGACCTTTGTACTGCAAATCAACATCTGCAGCTTCCAAAATTCTGTTCTTAATCTCAGTCCTGTACATGTTAATGGCTATAGCATGTAATTCATGCATTTTTCTGCTGAGTGCATCAACCACCTTATTTTATTTCCCTTTGATATGCTTGATATCAAAGTCATACTCACACAGAAACTCTAGCCATCTGATTTGCCTGGCATTTAAAGTTGGGTGATCAAATAAATACTTCAGACCGTTGTGGTCTGTTCTCAATTCGAATTTCCTTCCCATGAGGTAATGTCTGCATTTCTTCAATGCGTGGATGATTGCTGCCAGATCTAAATCGTGAGTGGCATAATTCCTCTCATGCTCTTTCAGCTTTCGAGACTCATAACAAATTACAAATCCTTCTTGGCTGAGAACTCCTCCCAGCCCTTCCTTACACGCATCAGTGCATACCACGGAATCCATAGTTGGATCTGCACTCTTCAGGATTGGAGCGCTGGTTAACAGCTGCTTCAATCGCTGGAAACTGCTTTCACACTCTTCAGTCCACTGAAACTTCTTCTCCTTCCTCTGCAAGGAAGTGATAGGGTGACCTATCTTTGAGAATCCGTCTATAAACCTTCTGTAGTAGCCTGCTAGACCCATAAAAGATCTAACCTCTGCCACATTCCTTGGCGCTGACCATTCTCGAATGGCCTCAACCTTTTCAGGATCCACAACGATCCCTTCTTCAGATATAATGTGCCCCAAGTAATGAATCTGCCTTTGATAAAATGAGCACTTGCTCAGCTTGGCGTACAACTGGTGTTCTCTCAACAACTACAACACCATTCTCAGGTGTTGCTCATGTTCTTCCTCTGTCTTGGAATACACCAAGATGTCATCCAGAAAGACTATGACAAACTTGTTCAAATAATATCTGAACACACCATTCGTTAAGCACATGAAAACAGCAGGTGCGTTTGACAGTCCAAACGGCACCACCGTGAACTCATAATGACCGTACCTCGTTCTAAAGGTGGTCTTGCTGATGTCCTCATCATTTATTCTCATTTGGTGATATCTAGATCTGAGATCTGTTTTTGAAAATATTTTCGCATCCTTCAACTGATCAAAAAGATCATCGATCCTTGGCAGAGGGTACTTGTTCTTGACAGTTACCTTATTCAACTGCCGAAAATCAATGCACAGCCTCAACGTCCCATCTTTCTTCTTCACGAATAGGACCGGGGCTCCCCAAGGTGACACGCTTGGGTGAATGTATCCCTTCTTTAGTAGCTCTTCGAGCTGCAACTGCAACTCCTTCAGCTCTGGCGTACTCATTCTATATGGAGCTTTCGAAACTGGAGCTGTTCCCGGCATCAGATTTATAGAAAAATCGATGTCCCTCTTCGGAGGTAGACCAGGTACCTCTTGAAATATGTCCTTGAACTCTGTGAGTACTTCATGGTCTTCCAGCTTCGAGACTGCATCACTGGATGCTTCTCCCACACGGGCTGCAAATAACTGACAGCCTTTCCTATAACACTTCTTCAGCTGCATGGCTGAGATTTCTCTAACAGCCACAGCTCTGGGAATTCCTTGGACTGTTACCTGATTTACCTCTTCGTCCAGGAATGTAAACCTCTTGTTACAGCAGTCCAGAAGGGCATGGTGCTGGTCCAACCATTCCATCCTAATTAAGCAGTCATATGAGCCGAAATGAAGAATATTCAATTCAGCCTTAGTGCTCATTCCTTTCATGTCCATTGAACAAGACTTAACCAATTCAGTGACCTTCCTTTTGGTTCCAGTGGCCAACTTCACTAGCCAAGACTTTTCATGTTTGCTTCTTGTTAAACGCAAACTTTCCACCACCCTAGGATCTACATAACTATGGCTAGCCCCTGAATCAATTAAAATAATGAGTGGTCGGTTGTTAATCATACCTTCCACTTCAATCATGTGTGATTGAAATTCTGCTTGCTTGTTGTCCAGGGCTGCATACATCCTAGGCATTATGCTTCCCATATCCTCCACTGTTTTAGCTTGTTGAACAATATGGGTAGTTCTCGCTTTACCATTTTTATGGGGACAATCTCTGTACTTGTGGTTTCCTTTACAGCCCCAACATTGAATGAGCGTCTGCCTAATTCTTTGTGCTCCATCTTCAGTCATTCTCGGTTCTCTAAATGATGGCTGTCCTTGAAGATTTTTTCTGAAAAAGAAGTCTTGTTTCCCTTCTGCCTTTGTTCCTTCTTAAACTTCCTCTGATCATTCCAAGCCTTCCGAAGGATAGGCCTTTCTCCTTGCTGTTCGTACAAGCATTTCATCCTTCTTATGGTTTCTTCCATGGTCTTAGGATCGCCATACTGAATCTTGTCACCCATGGAAGGTGGCAGTCCACTCAGATATCTCTGAATCTTGACAACCTCGTCTTTGATGAATGGAACATACTTCAGTAGTTCCAGAAAACTTCATTCATACTCATCAATAGTCATGCTACCTAGCTTGAGTTCAAAGAAATCCTTCATCTTTCTATCATAGTATCTTTTAGTCAGGTATTTCTTCTCGAAATACCTCTTAAATTCCTTCCAAATGACCTCTTTCTCTCTGTTGTGCTGCACCTGCACAAACTGATCCCACCACATGGATGCTTTTCCTTTCAGTTGATACATTGCAATTCTTCCTTCTGCATGGGCGGAATAATTTTGTAGTTGGAAGTATTTCCACATGCACATTAACCATGTTTCAACATCTTCTTCCTTCTTATGTTCACCATTGAACGTAGGAGGTTTAATCTTGTTCATCTCCCCTTTCAATTCATCCTTTCCATATTTTCGGTATTTTCTGGTAGGAGACGAGCTTGAACTATTGCGTGTCTCCCTACTAGAATTCTTTTGGGAGCGACCATAATGTCTGCTACCACTCCTCGACCTCCTTCTCCTCTCAGGGGTCCTGACACTCATTGATATCCTTCTCCTCTCAGGGGTTCTGCGACTCTCTATCTTGCTTGAGTCTCTCCCCTTCTTCAATTTCCTTTCTATTCTTTCCAGGTTCTTCAACAATTTTAAGTTGAATTCACCCTACTTATCCCTGACTTTCATGAGCTTTCAGTTATCAGCTCGGCGAGCCTGGGCATCTCTTTGTTATCTTTCAATAAGTTTCATCATATGTCCTTCCTTATCCATCTCTTTTCCGTGCCCATTGGAGTTCGATCCTTCAACTCCCACGTTGACATCCCTTCCTTCCCGTTCGTCTTCTATTTCAGAGGCAATCTGCACCTCTTCCCATTCCATATTCGACGTTGGTTTTTCGGCTATCCTGACACTTGTTGAACTCTGCACACACACTCTCTGTGCAATCAATCCGAGGTTTGTCAAGCCCTTAACCTTCAGGAAAAATTTACAACATTCATAACCAACGTAAACAAGAAACAAAAAACGTTTTGATTCAAATAAGTTTTATGAGCTCTGTCAGCTCTGCAAATTTTGGGACTTCGAGACTTCGGGTTTTCGGTACCCGAAAATTCACTATGCAGTGACTTCCAATTCCTTGTCACTACAATCCCCGAAATCTGAAATTTCGGTTCACTTTACTCTCCGGGCCCACAACACAGCTGTCGCCTTTAAAACCTGTTGTGGTTCTTTCGTCTCTAATGGCTTCGGGACTTCGAAACTTCGGGTTTTCGGTACCAGGAAGTTCACTTATGCAGTGACTTCTAACTCCTTGTCATTACAATCCCCGAAATCTAAAATTTCGGTTTACTTTACTCTTCGGGCCCACAGCACAGCTGTTGCCCTCAACCATAGTGGCGCATGGCATGTTCCAGAGGGTCCACGTCACAATCGGTGACATCATTGGGTCCCACTGCTCTCGCCTGAATTTTCAACTCTCTGGAACGTGGTACACATTCATGCGCCCACGTCCATTCTAAGCAAAGAATCCAACGGTTAGATCCTCTCTCAGATCTACGACGTAGATCTTTTCGGCATTTCGGGTTTTCGGGCATCGGGAGTTCGTGCACCCCACATCTCGAACTTCCATCTACTGAAATCTCGAAATTACAGTTTACTCATCATCTTGATCCAACAGTCAACTCCCTTCCTACGATCTATGGTGTAGATCGTTTTGGGATTTCAGTTTTCGAGTTTTCGGAGGTGTTCACCTCCCTCACTTCCCATCTCCCGACTTTGTGAAATCCGAAAGGTTTCGCAACTAAATCAAGCGCGACTCCGCCATATCTAACGGTCGAGCCTTCCTCCCAGATCTACCACGTAGATCTCCACGGTGTTTTGGGTTTTCAAGATTTCGCGTATCGTGATTCCCACGCTCCTGTGCAATTCAAAATGGATTTTAAACTCTGCGCAAACTTTCTAGATCTGACAGTCATGAGGGTTCACCTTCTCTCCCGAACAGATCCTAAGGCTCTAGCACTGTTGGTGTGGAGTTCTCTCTCCCTGTGGCCATAGACCACACCGACTGCGGTTTTGCAACACCGCTATACCTCTTGAGCTTACCTGGGTCCGAAATTGGTCCTTCGGAAACAATTTCTCCTCTCACCCTTGGTCCAAAGACCACTCAACTGGCCTATCAAGGCTCAGTGTCGAAACCTTGGATCTGATACCAAACTGTAATAGTCTTTCTGTTACAAAACTATAGCGCTCTTCACCCCCTTCCAGGGCCAGGCAGGCGCTACCTTGCGAAAAACAACTCATACAGGCTTTATAAAAATAACATGAATTTAATCAAAGAGATACAATTAAACTCAGAGTAATCATAAGATTTACTACTATAATCAACAGTCAATGGCATTAAAATTAAATTGAAATACACAATGGAATACATGAATAAAACATCATCTGATACTTATCTTTGAAACAATGGTAGATTCCACCAACCACATGCAGGCTTTCCACTAACCTCCCAGCCTTAGACCGCACTGCTCATCAGCTCAGCAGTGGGTCACCCCTGAGCTGGGACTAAGCTCCACCCCAAGGCAAGGAATCCTAGGCTAGGCTGAGGTTACAGGGAAAACAACACAGAAAACTAGAAGAATTCTTCCCAGGATGCCATCTTACGCCCACTACTACCGGGCTCTCATTCCCCACATGCCTGTTCCGCCCGGGAGTATACACCTTTACAAGCACAGTCCATCGGTGCTAACCTCCCTCTCCGGGTCTCGGCAATAGGCTGGATCAGGAAGTCTCAGAACCCGCAGCTGGTGCTGGACACTCTCTGGAAGAAACCTCTTCCAACAACAGCCACCTCCCTCGCTTGGAGAGAGATCATACATAGGCTAAATCACAACTCCCACTGGCTAGCAAGCCACGCACAATCTAGCTCTGCGTGGCCACCACAACCAACTGGAAATACAGACCAGGGCTTCCCAACAGGCTTAGCAATGGCAGCAAGGTCTTCCAGTGATGGTTTTCGGGTTCACGTGACAAGCAATGTCCGCAGGGGTCGACACAGACTCCACGACTCAGAACCGTGGGTTCAAATTGGCTCTTCAGAACAACACATGCTTCTCGATTCTCAGAACGGAGGTGTACCCGGGTTTTCAGAGCCAAACACAGGCTTTTTGGCTCACAGGGACGCACGAGGGTTCTCTGAAGAGATCTGGTCGGTCGTACTGCTCAGAGCTCCGTACACGCTCAGGCAGTCAGGTGGAATGGGCAAGGAACCCCTCTCACGGCTCATAATAGCCATTTTATTCGCATGCACCAGGGTTGACACTTGTCACCCATCAAAATGCATGCGTTCCAATAACATGCATTCCCTTTTTCCACGTTTTCCCCCTTGCCAAGAACTTAGGATAAAAACACATAAATGCACTTGATCATTGGAATAATAATAAAATATTATTCCCAAGGCTTAAGCCCGCAGGCTTAGTCCCTAGGCTTAACACTTAGCCCCTTTTTCCACCTTCTAGCCCCTAATTCCTTGCCCACTCTGTGGATGCTCAGTCCCCCTTCACTCATTCATCGTGGTCGGTCTGCACGCAGCGAGGTTTACAATTTTATTAATGTTCTGCATGATTACAGGTACAAAATCAAGCCTTTGGCCTCCAACCCTTAGGCTCTCTGGCCTAACAATCACATAAGCCCACCGGCTTATACAAACTTGGCTCACTAACCTATAACACATATTTACATTTCATTTCATATGTCAGATTTACAAAGGGCTCGGTCTTGGGGACACTACAGGCTTGGTTCGCTGCATCCAAATGGTTATATAAATATATACCCAACCATAAAACAATCAACAAAAATATGGTGAATGGCACTTTGTTTACACAAATTCCAGCCCTAAAAAATTGTGCCTTTCTTTAATGTGCAAACACATCACTTCAATGGGCCAATCATCTATGCATTCACCACAAATTTATCTATATGCTAAAACCAATGTTCCAAAGGTGAATGCTACTCATTGTTGTCCATGATGCATTAACAATGTGTAAGTATGGTGCAAACTTTGAAAGTCCATTCTCATATATAAACAACAATTCTATATATGCAAGCAAAGGGCATTGTACCATGTGATTTCTACAATGCACAAGTGATCCAAGCAAATTGTCCTTGTATTGGATTATGATGTTGGGGTATTTAGACACTATAAATGATTAAGGACAAAGCCAATTTTGTGAATGCGATGTGTTTGTAGACTCCCTTCACTTAGGGAACAACAGATGAGTGGATGCCCCAACCAAGAATGCAATAGTCTATTGTTTCAATAGCAAGGTAGTGAAAATGAAGTGGAAGAGTGGGATCACTATTTTTAATGTATTTTGAAGAGAGCACACTCAATAATTCAATGCTGATACATTAAAATATTATGCTAGCTTAAGGAAACTATGCTAATGATTAAATTAGAGAGTTGTTTTGCTATAGGAGGCAATACACTTTGCGTAAGGGTGTTATTGCATGAGGTTAAAAAAATGCTTGTAATAAATACAACCTAGAAATACATTAACCCATGCTTAGAATTGTGTTGTAGAATGTGATTTTCACATCAGACCTCAACATACATATAGAGCCACATAATTGAAGCAATTACATGAAACTCACAATACACATATAGATTTTACCTTGGAAACCCCAATGGGAAAACCAATTGGCATATAGAATGTACAACACTGTCTAGCCACTGATGAGGGGTAGCACCCCAAAACATGTGTGAGTTCTGCGAATGTATTATTTAAAAGGGGTCCTCCACTGGGTGGCTAAAACAACAGTAACTTAAGATGATTTCTTAGGCCCTTTGCAGTTGGCATACATAATTTGTACAACATTATCTACCCATTGATGAGGGGTGGCGCCCCGAAACAAGCGTGATGTGAAGTATTATTTAAAAATGGGTCCTGCAATGGGTGGCTACAACAACCGTAACTTAATATGATTTCTTAGGCCCTTTGAGTTGGCATATGGAACGTACAACACTATCTAGCCATTGATGAGGGGTAGTGCCCCAAAATAGGTGTGAGTTTTGCGATGTATTATTTAAAAAGGGGTCTTGCACTGGGTGGCTATAACAAATGTAACTTAATATGTTTTCTTAGGCCCTTTTTAGTTGGCATACAAAACTTACAACACTGTCTGGCCACTAATGAGGGGTAGCGCACCGAAACATGCGTGAGTTATACGATGTATTATTTAAAAAGGGGTCTTGCATTGGGTGGCTATAACAACCGAAACTTAAGATGATTTCTTAGGCCCTTTGCAGTTGGCATATAGAACATACATGACTATTTGACCACTGATGAGGGGTAGTGCCCCAAAATAGGTGCGAGTTCTGCGATGTATTATTTAAAAAGGGGTTATGCTATAGGTGGCTACAACAACTGTAACCTAATATGATTTCTTAGGCCTTTGCAATTGGCATACAGAACATACAACACTGTCTGGCCACTGATGAGGGGTAGCATCCTGAAACAAGCGTGAGTTCTACGATGTATTATTTAAAAAGGTAAACCATGCATTCCCAATTAGTGATTTAATACATTCTTATTCATTGAAAAAATTGCAAATAACTTTCGCTCATGGACAACTTTCAATCATCAAGCATGTATCTTTTCCCATGCCCCTCATGCTTCTGCAACTCCCTTTCTTCTTCATTTCCTCTCTAGCTCTCTTCATCTCCTCTTCATAGTCCTTTGATTCCATCAACATTTTTTTAATAGGGTTGCTTGGAAGGCTAACCATCAAGATGAGTCATTTCATCTTCTCATGGTTTTGGCTTTGCAAAATTAAATCAAAGTTTGTGAAAATTTAATTAAAAGTTTAAAACGAGAGAAATATTTCAGATCCATTTCAAATCAAATAGAGCATAAACTAGGAAACAATACCTTGTGATTTGCTTTAGAGGCGAAAGGAAAATTGCAAGCCTCTGTTATCATTTGTGATATTTTCCCAAGAAATTGCGATGTGGGGAATCAATCTCATAACAAATCACTTGGACCCTTTTCACTATTGGAGCATTCATTACCTCACAATGAACAAAGGATCCATTGATGCGCTGAGCAGTAAGAAGATCCCTCGACCACTTAATCAATCTGCCACTGTTGTTGATCCCTTCCATTGACCCAGGCTCCATCCCCTTTTTCTCAACCATCCATTGTTCCCCTTGCTCTGAACACTAGGACTAAGAGTTTCTCACATCCCCATCCACACTCTTGTATAAAAATTTCCCACCTCCTCGACTCATAGAGTCCCTCATCATCGCATGACCTATGCATTCTAGAAACCCCAACTTTGAAGCCATTGACTCTACTAAAATTCCCTCGCCCCTTGCCTTTTGAGCCTCTAACAAGATTTGCATGAAAAATCTCTTTCAACACTCTCTCAATCCCAACCTTATGAGGAGATAAATTAGTATGCTTCCTTTCCCTAGCCATATCCTCTTTTAATGAGCATTTATTTTGTAGATGACCATGTTTTTTGCAGTATCGACATTGTAAGGTAAGTCCTTCATAGTATTAAATTTGAACCCACTCCGCCCCAACGATGACATAAACACACTCCTCTAGCAATGCTCCATTAATAGACACACGAACAAAAATCTGCAGAACCCCCTTATGAATTAAGGTCTCCTTATCCAAATAAAAAATGGATTCGAACTTCTCTCTTATGGCCTACAAAACCTTAGTATTGTAGTGGTGTATCAGAAACCCTGACATATCCAGAGTTGAAAGAGTTTGTCTACTCTTTAAGAACAATCCTAGATTCACTGAAGAACTAGAAACCACCACTTAAGATTGTAACCATATCAACAACATTTTCAAAAATGAAAGTATAGAACTCTCACTAAAACGGAGAAATAAACACCCTTCCTTTTGTTACAATAATCCTTAAAGCTCTAATCCATAAACCAACTTTGAAATATGAAATTTAGCCCTGAAAAATACCTAATCAAAACTCTATCCACTATCCATTATGTGGGAACATAGACCTAATCAAAGCTCTATCCATTATGTGGGAATGGACAACTTGAGAGAACCAATCGATGAAAGACAATGTTCATGCCTTTAGAATGAAAACCACAAAACCTTAGTTCTCGTTCCTTATCAACGTCCTCCATT
>JASDQU010306662.1:51114-65671 GCA_032191745.1 Picea mariana
GTGTTCATTTTCATGTATTCTAGTGTTTAGAAGAACAATATTTTCAGCAGTAAATATCTTTATGTGTGTTACATATATTTTGGTATGCATGTGCTAACATCTTGGTGACTAAAACTACATGCTAGAGCACCTAAATGGCCTATGTAATCATAACTAAACAACCAAGAAGTTCTTGAAAAGTTTGTTGTTATAAAACAACAACAAACCTTTGTTTGATAGTTGAAACTTAGAGCCAACTTGAGGTCAAAGACAGACCTAGTTGGCAACTTGTTAGGACCTGGAAAATATTCATGGTATCAGAGCTTGGTGGCTGATTTCTGCTGAGTTTTGGACAACATATTGTGGGACTGTTTTAGACTCCTTTTGGGCAGATTTTGTGGACAACCATTGACCGAGTTCAGTGGCAACTTGTTGGCAGATTTTTGTGGAGGGTTGTAGAGCAGTTTGTGGACATTTTCATCAGTCTCTTTTCACAACTACGTAGTAGGAGCGAGGTTGATTTTTCACGACCTCTTTTCACACCTATATTGCTAGGAGTGAGGTCGGTGTTCGTTTTCCTCTTTTCACACTTGTGTTGACAAGAGTGAGGCAATGTTCCTTTGCAGTTGCAACATCGGTTTGAGTGCAGTTGGTAGTGATGTCAACATCTCAGATGCATGTGGAGGATAGGCTAGCTAGAGCTAGCAACTGGTCGTCTTGGAAGGCCAGGATTGTCTTTGTCTTGAAGGACCTCGAACTATGGAATGTAGTTCAACCAGTTGTTCCTGTTCCCCCTGCTACTGCTCCCGTCTTGTTAGAAGAGTTCAAGAAGAGGAACAACAAGGCAAGGAGGACGATATGTGATTCAGTACAGGATCACATCATTCCCCACTTGACTGGGAAAGCTTATGCATTTGAGATGTGGGTATCTCTATGCAAGCTTTATGAGCGCTCTAACTAGAACCAAAAGATGGTTCTATATGATCGACCCAGGGGCATTTGCATGCTCAAGGGTGAGTCAATGAATTCTTTCCTTGGCCGATACACCTAGATCAGAGACGAGCTTGGAGCCGTTGGAGAGGTGATGGATCCAGATTCTATGGTGAGGACAACCTTAAACAAATTTATGAAACCATGGGGTCCATTCGTTCGTGGCATTGTTTCCAGGAAGATCATGCCCACTTGGGATAGATTGTGGGATGATTTCGTTCAAGAGGAGACTAGACTTATATCAGAGGCTTCTGGACAAAAACATACATTGCAGTGTGATGAGGATCTTTCTCTTTGGACAAAGGCCAAGAAGAAGACCAGTCGGGGAGGTCAGCAAGGTCCCAAGTTTGGGGCCCCACCACAGGGAGGAGAGAGCAACAGTGGACATAAGAGAGACATGAGCAAAGTGAAGTGCTTTGTTTGTAAGAAGATTGGGCACTATGTTGGACAATGTCCCAATAGGAAGAAGAAGAGGAGTGGAACCACAACTACAATAGAGGAGGCAAAGTTTCAAACTTTGTTTGAGAGAGAGTGTGCTTTCCTCATATGTTGCACTTCAGTTGAGACGACACCCAATATTTGGTATATTTATAGCGGGGCTTCGAGCCATATGACTAGAGTCAAAGAGAAATTGACTGACCTCAGAGACACATAGGTCAGGATGGAGATTGCCCTTGGAGATGAATCCTTGGTCAAAGTTGCTGGGATTGGCATTGTTACCTTTCAGAGAGACAACATGCCACCTATATCGTTCATGTACATTCTCTATGTCCCTGGGATGAAGAAGAATTTGATTTCAGTTTCCACCCTCCAGGATAAAGGTCTTGAGGTGTCCTTCAAAGGGATCGAGGTATTATTACACCCTAAGGGGTCCTCTCTTACTGCAGGACAGGTGATTGGAGTGGGGGATGGGAAACTATTCACATTGATTTTTCAACCTCTTCATGCATTAGCAGTGAGTAACGACAACAACAGACAAAAATGTGAGCTATGGCATCATAGGATGGCACATCTACATCATGGGGCTCTTGGAGGACTGAGAGAGGTTGTGACTGGTGTGCCACGGATCAATATAGAGCATCAAGATGTTTGCAGAGGGTGTGTTCTTGGTAAGTTTACCAAGGTCTCGTTCCCCAACAATGACACCAGGTCAATTGGGATACTGGATTTAGTACACACAGATGTGTGTAGGCCCATGTCTCGGAAGTCCTTGAGTGGTTGTGAGTAATATCTCACATTCATTGATGACTACTCAAGGAAGTCCTGGATCTGTTTCCTTAAGACCAAGAGTGAGGTCTTCAAGAGGTTCCAAGAGTTCAGAGCTCTTGTGGAGAACCAATATGGAAAGAGGATCAAGGTCTTGCGGTTGGATAATGGAGGAGAGTATTCCTCCACTCAATTTGTAGACTTCTGTGCCCAACATGGGATCAGAAGACAGATGACCATACCATACAACCCCCAACATAACAGGGTTGTCGAGAGGAAGAACCAAGCTATCACCGGTGCAATGAGGTCCATGCTGCATGATTAGAGTTTGCCTCTTTACCTATGGGCAGAAGCGAGTGCTACTACAGTTTATCTGCAGAACATGAGTCCCCACATGATATTGGGGAAGATGACTCCTGAGGAGGCCTTCACTGGTAGGAGGCCCGATGTCGAGCACATCGGGATCTTTGGGTGCTTGACCTATTCTCATGTCCCCTAAGAGAAGAGGATGAAGCTAGACCCCACAACCCAAAAGGGGATTCTAGTTGGATACTTAGAGGTGTCCAAAGCCTATTGTATCTAAATTCCATCACTTAGGAGAGTGGTGGTGAGTAGAGATGTCATATTTGAGGAGGGTAGGGATTTTCAGAGATATCTTGAGTCGAGAGTCAGTGTGGAGGATGATGCAGAGGCATTGATTGATGTCTCAGAGGGAGAACAACCTCAAGTTTCTGGTACGCTAGTATCAGAGGTGACAGGGTCACCATGCATAACTTCAGGGTCACAGTTAGAGGGGCAAAGGCTTCAGCATATCAGAGTGTTGAGACTAGACCTGAGGAAGGTACTCTTGGGAAGAGAGATATTACTTATCCATTGACCACTTCAGGGAAGAGGAGAACTAGATGGTTTGAGGAGACCCTTAAGGAGGCCAAGGAGAATGTAGGAGAGCCCAAGAGCCAGATCAGAGAGAGTAGACCTTCAGTGAGACTCAGATCATATTTGGCTTTAGTGACGGGTATCTCAGATATTGAGCCATAGACATTTGTGCAGGAAGTGGACCAACAGGTCTGGAGAGAGGTCATGCTGGAGGAGTATGACTCTATTGTGCACAATGATGTTTGGGAGGTGGTTCCGAGGCCAGTGGGGAAGTTGGTTGTGACTTCCAGGTGGTTGTAGAAAACCAAGTATGTTGCAGATGGCAGCATAGAGAAACACAAGGCCCGTTTTGTGGCGTGAGGCTTCTCTCAGATAGAGGGAGTCGATTATGATGAGACATTCACACTAGTTGCGAGGTACACCTCGATTAGGAGTATTATTTCCATAGCGGCAGAGATGGGTTGGAACATACATCATATGGATGTGAAGACCACATTTATGAATGGCTTTATATATGAGGAGGTGTACATTGAGCAGCCACATGGGTTCAAGGTGAGTGAGATGGAGACTCACGTGTGCCTTTTGAGAAAGGCACTTTATGGTCTGAAGCAAGCTCCCATAGCTTGGTATTCACATATTGACACATAGTTGCTTCATATGGGCTTCGAGAAGAGCAATGCTGATCCTAACCTCTATTACATCATTAGAGGTGAGGACACACTCATTCTCATTCTATATGTGGATGACTTGTTCATCACAGGAGCTGAGGATCTCATAGCTGAGTGCAAGCTGGGACTTGCATCAGAGTTTGAGATGAGTGACATTGGGTTGATGCAATATTTTCTGTGTATGGAGGTATGGCAGGAGGAGGGACACATATTTCTCAGACAGGGGAAGTATGCTGCAGATATTCTGAGCATATTTCAGATGAAGGACTATAGACCTATGTAGACACCCATGGTTACCAACTAGACGAAGCTTAGTGCTTCAGATTCCTAGTTGGTAGATGCTGCAGTTTATAGGATGTTGATCGGTTCGCTTATGTATCTGGTCACACTAGACCAAATATCTATTTTTCTGTGAACACTCTCAGCCAGCATATGGTAGATTTGAGGAGTGTTCACTGGATTGGGGCAAAACATCTGTTGAGGTACATTGTTGGGACAATTGAAAACCTGGACTATATCAGAGGTGATGGGGTAAGTTTGGTTGGCTACATCGAATTAGACTGGGTAGGTTGTGCTAATGACAGGAAATCACTTCAGGGTGTTGCTTTGGTTTGGGGTCAGGACTTTTTCCTGGTTCAGTCGGAAGCATAAGTTAGTTGCTTTGAGTTCCGCCGAGGTAGAGTACATGGTGGCCAGTCAGGCCAGTTGTGAGGCCATTTGGATTCGTAAGATGTTGGTAGGATTATTTGGTGAGGAGATGCCATCGAACGTCATACACTACGATAATCAGAGTTATATCAAACTCTCCGAGAATCCAGTTTTCCATGACTGGTCAAAGCACATTGAGATAAGATATCACTTCATCAAAGATCAGGTTCAGAGAGGGGCAGTGAAGTTACAATATATATCGATTGACGAGCATATTTCAAACATCCTCACCAAGGCCCTGCCAAGGTGAAAACATGTCTACTTCAGAGACAAGATGGGCTTGGTGAGAAACACTTTCCTTGGTAAGAGGGAGTGTTGAGATTATGTACCTTGGGAAGTGTTCCCCATGCGTTTTTAAGCTCCTAAACACATGTGGGAATTACTATGTACTTTGTGCCTTGTACTTTATGTCTAATTTCACTTTGACTTAAGAGATTTAAGTCAAAAGTGAAATTTGGTCATTTTAGCCTAAATGACTATTAATTCACTTTGTGGGTGAATTAGGAGACATAAAGTGAACTTAGGGAACTTAACCCAAAGTGGTTTTGAGAGTGAGATTATTATGGGATGATCCCAACCTTTGATTGGACATGAGATAGGATGATCTCAACAATCCATATTTTATGTTTCCTTATGGAGGTTCAAGAGGTGAGCAAAGGGCAAAGGAGAGCTCATTCACTCATTTGTTCACTTGGAGAGTTTGAGAGAGAGTTTGATGAGGTTGGAGGCTAGAGTTGAGGAAAACTTGGGCGCTTCTATCCATGGAGGCAACCACATAGCTTAGGTCCTCATTTATTTTGTGGAGTGGTTATTGCTTGGAGGAGGGCGCACTTGGTGAGGAGAGCGCATCATCAACAGGGAGGACTTTCAAATCTCAGTTTGCAATGAGGTCAGTTTCAGTGGATAGCTACAACTCAGTATCAGAGTATTGTGGGAGGGTTTTTCCATTGGAGATTTCACTCAACAGGGTGCTTCAATTCAGTGGTCTAGACAAAATTTGAGGAGGGCACACCATCCTAGGGTGCATCTGCTTCAGTTGAGCTTGTGTTGCAGCTTGATTCAAGCTGCTATTCTATCCGTTTATTCTGTTTATTATACTTGTTGTATTCCACCTTCTATTCTCCACATATATACACTCATATTCCAAATTGGTTTTCCTTTGGGGGTTTTTATCCAGGGTCATGTTGACCAAAAAAACTTGTGTTCATTTTCATGTATGCTAGTGTTTAGAAAAACAATATTTTAAGTAGTGAATATCTCTAGGTGTGTTACATATATTTTGTTATACATGTGCTAACATCTTGGTGACTAAAACTACATGCTAGAGCACCTAAATGGACTATGTAACAGTAACTAAACAACCAAGAAGTTCTTGAATAGTTTGCTGTTATAAAACAACAACAAACCTTTGTTTGATAGTTGAAACTTAGAGCCAACTTGAGGTCAAATACATACCTAGTTGGCAGCTTTTTAGGACCTGGAAAATCTTCAAAAGGTGCTTTATAGCTTACACGTGTGGCACATGTGGCCTCAATAGGGGAGAACTCACTCCAAGAAGGTGAACAAATGCTCAAAAGGTGAAAAATTTCCATGAAAGGGTGCAACATTTCATCTCCAAGGGGTGCGTGAAGCCTCCAAAAGGTGTGATGTCATCAAAAGGTGCTATGTTATCTTCAAGGATCCCAAACATCACATTAAGTGTCCCATCATCAAAAAGTGTGAGGTTTCATCATCCAAGTGAAACTTCTCATCATCAAGGGGTGCCATCATCCATGGAAAGGTGCCACATCATCCCTCCAAGCGCAACGTCCTCCATGGAAAGTGAAATCTCCCATCAAGCTATCATCATCATACATGGAAAATCCCATCATTAATGTCCACATGTTCTAGGGGGTCCCAAGAATGGAGCCATGTGATCAAAACCTCCAACGTCCTCTCCCCTCAACATCCTCCAAAGGATCCAAGTGTCAATCAATCATGTGCAATCATCATCCGAGGAGGGGGATCATGTGGTCCAATATGCATCATGAGGACTGGAGGCAAGGTACAAAATCCAAACACAACATATAAAGTAAGTCATGTTAATACAAAATCCATTAGATAGATGTCACAAAATATCCTTTTCAAACTTCACACCGACTTACAAAATTATACAATTTACCAAGTTTAGGTATGGGAGGGTTATTATTACCCCCTATTAGGTGTGCCAATACCCAGACCGAGAGGTATGTCATAAAGAATCCATCAAGGAGTATGTGTAATGTTAGTGGTGTGGATTGGGGTTTACTTCATGGAGTGGATGTATTGACATGCAAGGCCATGTATAATAGTCATCATCATGAGCGCCTTTGTAGAGGGAGCACTTAGGCAATGGGGTACCCTTTCCTCAACACTGTGTCTTTCCAAACCCTTGTTTGCCTTTTTCTTTATAAATTTAACCTCTTTGTATTTTGACATTTGTTTTGCTAATTCCTTTCATAAAATATGCATTCATTGCCTATGACTTGGGGTGATGGCCTCTTATTGAGGGGGTAGAGCTCATGATTTTTTTTCTTGGTTTTTTATACTTTGTTTTTCTTTTTTGTTTCGTTCTCCCCACATTTTTCAATTCTTTTTTTTTTACTCTTTCTATATCATTATTATAAAGATGTATCAACCTTGAACTTTCAAGGCCCTTCTTCTCATGGGATTGTGAGGCACAAAACTTTGACTTGTATTTTTTACAAAGAAAAAACACGACTTTTGGTAGAAGGATGTTTTTTTCATAGAACATATCTATCCTAACACCTTGTATGGGTTGTTTTCAAACCGTATCCTATCAAATTACTCGATAAATGTGAATAATTGATCAATCGTTAATATTTTTTGTGTAAAATATAAAATATGTATGATGAAACCCCAACATATATAACATGATAGAAATGTGAATATTTGATTTATGGATGAGATTTTTGTGTAAAATTTATAATAGGTATAATAAAGCTTCATTACATGCAACATGAGAAATATAACATTAAATTTAATTGGATCAATCATTAGATGAAGGAGGTGAAACTATGAAAATTAGAATTAAGTTTGATAAATTTATTCTCATTAATATAATTAAATGATTTAATAATAAGTTTTTACGTAATTTTCATTAAAACATTATACACAATGAAAAAAAAATAAAAATTAAATTTAATAAGTTCGACTTTATAAAGAATACAAATCTATAAGGATTCCATACAATTGCATTTAGTTCATATATGCTTAATGAGAGAATAAACATATATAAGGATTCCATGCAAATGCAAGTGTATTTAGTTCATTGATAAACAATTCCTAGAGAGTTAAAAGCAACCTTTGTGTATCAAAAAAAATAGAATAAGAATAACTATTTTTGGGCCACCTTTGTGTATAAATAATACTTTTCTTTAGATAAAATAACCTTTTCCTATGATTCTTTAATTGATAGTACCTATAATGTTTGAATACTTAGCCTTTTGTTTATAATATTATACTCAACTTCCACATGGGATGAAGTCATTAAGCCTTTTCTTTATAATCTTATTAGATTAAGGGTGAAGTCAAACCTATAATGTTTGAATACTTAGCCTTTTGTTTATAATATTATACTCAACTTCCACATGGGATGAAGTCATTAAGCCTTTTCTTTATAATCTTATAAGATTAAGGGTGAAGTCAATTAATTTGTGATTATGTGAATTGGGAACTATATGGATTATGGGATAAAATCATTTAGTTTTTTCCATGTGATCCTATTAGATTAAGAGTGAAGTCATTTAATTTGTGATCATGTGAATTGGGAATTATATGGATTATGGAAGATATATTAGGAAGGTTAATTTTAAATGTTTATAATAATTTTTAGAAATTTCTAATCATATATTTTTCAAAAATATTTAATTATTTATAATATTATTATTAATTTGATAAGAAATATGATTTTAAAATAAGAATTTTAGTTCTAAAATTCTTTTTTTTTTACATTAAAAACGCCAAATTTAATCTTTAAATGACTACTACTAATAGCACTTTTTTTAGACGGATTTAAAATTATAACTTTTTGAAAAACATTATTTTGGTGTTGCAATTTTAATATTTAAAAAAAATTATTTTGGTATAATAGTAAAATCATATTTTTTCAAATACCTTTTCAATGATAAATAATGCCATGAAAATATCACCACATAAATTAAAATTCAACATTACTTCAAAATATTTTATTTACTTGTTAATAAACAATCAATAGAAATTACATTGTATTCAACACAAATTATTCATACTCATATCATAAATCTAAGAATTTTGTTATATTATTCACAGTAAAAATTGAGAAACATAAATGATTTATAACTTTACAAAAGATCCTATGTAACTCTTTTCTGGATTTTGAGACATTATTGGTGCCATTAAATTACTCACATGGAGAAAAAGATTCATCTTCATTATCAATGCCTTTAAATTTCCCTATTATAAAAAAAATATTCATAAATTTAAAAAAAATATTTAAAAAAACATTAGTAATTTTTTGGATTAAAATTTGATTAAAATATATGTAAAAAATCAACCGAATTAATAAATTTAAAAAAAGATACATAGGTGATGCACTAATTCACTCCCTTTAAAACAACCTCATCCCAACAATTCTTTTATGGGTTTGTTACTCAAAATACTTCCCTCTCTTAACTCATCATCAAACCTTAACATATATAAATATGTTCTTTACAACTACTTTTACAATGATTCTACATCAAATAGTGGAAACAACTAAAATCATAAATAACTTACTATATCCAATTTGTCTTGATGATGTCTATTGGTGCCAACCAATCTTTAAGTCCACCACAATTGTGGGGGAATTACACCATAAGGACATCTTTTCTACCGATCTATACAGTCACCACAAAACATGGTGCAGGGCCATAGCTCAACAATGGTATTCAATGGCTCACTCACTTAGACTCAACTCTATAAGAAACCCTACAGAAGGATCAATGCATTAATTGTACACTGTCCTACTTACTATGGGCTAATGTGTGGTGAAGAGGTCTTCGACACATGTAACACTTACCCATAGGGCTCTATTATTGTAACACCTCTAGCACTAGATTTATTTCAAAAAAAGTCATAACAATGGGTTCGATACCTTTTATAGGCTCCAATACATCGAAACCCCATCTTACCCACTTAGAAAAAACCACAAGCAACTTTCAACAACTCTAATCAATTCAAAAACAAATGACTCACTCTTCATTCCAAAAGAATATAGCACTAGAGTTATTCCAGAAAAAGTCATAACAATGGGTTCAAAACCTTTTATAGGCTCCAATACATCGAAACCCCATCTTACCCACTTAGAAAAAACCACGAGCAACTTTCAACTACTCTAATCAATTCAAAAACAAATGACTCACTCTTTCTTCCAAAAGAATATATAGCACAAAATCCCAAACCACCTCATAGTACTTTCCTTTCACTCTACTAACAAAAAAATAACAACTTACTTTACTTTCACACTAATATACCTAAAAACCACAATTTACTTTCCTTAATAGCCATAAACAAAACTTTCCTTTCTTAGCTCCTCATCCTAAACCAACTAATTCCCATAATAATGATCATATCCCACAAAAGGTAATTAGAGGCTATACATAGGTCTAGCACAAAATTAGGGTTAGTGTAATTTTATATAGGTACTAAGACTTCTAGGCTAGGTTATCCTCATTGAGCTAGAATCCTTTCTTAAAGTATGATTTCACAATTGTCTTAATATTCATTTGAATTTCTCCCAAGATTTGACCTACATCAATGTAGATGTTGATAACAACATTCTTGCAACTCATCGCCTTCTCAAATAACAATGTTAGTTCCATATCTTCCATATGTATGAAAAAAAAAGATATGCACTTTACATTTTCATTA
This sequence comes from Picea mariana, assembly GCA_032191745.1. Taxonomy (NCBI): domain Eukaryota; kingdom Viridiplantae; phylum Streptophyta; class Pinopsida; order Pinales; family Pinaceae; genus Picea; species Picea mariana. Next base: position 61,470 of record JASDQU010306662.1, read on the forward strand.
ATAAGGATAATGAAAACAAGATAACCATATCATGGTAAACAAATCAATCCATTTACATCTCCCAACATGTCATATCATAATCCATAAAGTGAATAAGAAAGTGACTATATGCCATCACTTCAAGTGTAATAACATAGTTCTCAATTGTAGTGTAGTGTAGTGGCATCAAAATAATAATAACTCATAAAGTTTTGTTAACAACAAATGAAATTGAATAATATAGATGTTCCTTTGAGAAATGAAGAGCATTGATTTTCACTTTGTCATGGTGAGTTTCATCTTTGAGTCAACCACTAGAACTTTCCTTAGCTTTAATGGTCATTTTGTCCTTACCCTCTCATTCTAATTGATTTCCTACTTGGAATTTCTCATCGAATTTGATACATTTGCACCCAATTTCTCCTTCATCAACGTTGATGGCATCATGTCTCTTTCTTTGGTAATGACAATCCCCTCTTCCCAATCAATGATGATGGCATCATGACTCCTTATTTGGCAATGACAACCCCCTCTTCTCATTCTATATGATATGTTACTGAGATTCTATTTAACCAAGTTCTATGCCCCCTTTAGTTGGTGTCACTCCCTCCTCACTTGGAGTAGGTTTTCCCTTAGGTATGTCTAGTGCTTCCTTTAAAGATGTGGTGAGAAATGGATTTCTTGGTACATCCCAACCCCATAGATTTCATATGGTTCAATAAGCCTAGTTTTGACTATTCCTATTCTTAAGGATGCTACAAATTAGGAATCCTTTTTAGAAAGAACGATCTTATTTGTAGATTTAATGGCTTGTGACCAAGATTAACTAATTTGTACAAATGGGTCTCTTGTGTCTAGAAGTCAAAAATAAAAAAAGAAGCCTTTATATATCCATATGCTAAAGGCTTATTCATTGTGGAGTTTGATCTTGAAGAGGGCCAAGATTGGATCTTTAATTTAGGTCCTTAGTTTTAGGGAAACTTTGGTCTTTGCATGGAGGTCTAGATTATGTCTTTCAACCCTATGACATATGCTCTCTGCATGGCTCTTGTTTGGGTCAAGCTTCCCTATCTCCCTCTTTAGTTTTGACTTTATGATTTTCTTGGTGACATTCTAAATGCTCTTGGCAAATTCCATTTTAGGAGTGAGGAGATGGAACATTGCGACATCACCACATATGCATGCATTTGTGTTGACATGGACTTCAACAAAGGGTTTCAAACACAAATCACCTTGCTCACCAAAAATTATACATAGACACAAAATTTGGATTATGAACAAGTCTCCTTCCAATATAAGGCATGCTATGATATATAACAAGCTATGACTTATTGTCCTAAACTTTATAAGAATGATCCATCTCAAAAGTCATAGTGAAAGTCTATTTGGTGGGATTGTGAGAAACAATGACCATTATAATCTAATCCTGATTAGGGTATGTTGTAATCTAATCTAAGTTAGCTGATTAAGATTTTGGAGGTTGCAAAACACCTAAATATTATAAGTAATATAATGAAAAAGATAAAAATGTAGCTTTAAGTTAGGTGATTTTTCATAGTTAAAAGTTTATAAGATAAATTTCTATAAATTATGTGTACCATTGTTACTCTTTTTGTTTTGCTTAAAAATATATATACATCTTCATTTACAAAAGTATAAAACTTACCATAACCATATCATAATAAATAAATTAATTCACTTACAACTCCTATATGCCATGTCATAATCTATAAAGTGAATAAAAAAGTAACAATATATTTTCAAGTGAAGCAGTAATCACAGTAACATAGTGTCATCAAAATAATAATAACTCATAATGTCTTGTTAACCAGACATGAATCACCCTAATGTTGTAATTAGGTGATCTAAATAAACAAGGCACAAAATGGGGTGCTATACCCCTACTGTCTTCGGTGCGAGAGGAGCAAGGAGAGTTTTTAATTTGTTGATTTTTTACTCACTGTGCTGCGAGAGGGGCAGGGGAGGGTTTTTAATTTTGTTGATTTTTTGAGTAATGAAATTGATTTTTTTATTACCAAGTTAAGTAAATAAAATATTTGAAATAAATGTTTAATTTTAAATTATAAAACAACATTGCGAAAAATTCAGAAGTGTTTTTTTTTAAACATAATGGTACAGACCTGCAAATTTCCATTCAGAATCCTCTCAGGAGAATGAATCCCATTGCAGGTAGAAGCTTAAAATGTAGATGAGGCTTTGAAAGACTCGAAAAATCTGAAAGAAGGATAAGCAACTATCTGACTTTTAAGCTTTTCTGAGAAGAAAGCAGCTTCATGTTGTGCTGGAAAGATTTCAATGTTTACCAGAAAAATCAATGTATAAGATAATGAAAAGTGAAAGTTGAGAACTTGATTTGCCTTCAAGCTATCTGGATAGATAAAACTGTCCCCAGCTGGGTAGCTGAGAATCTTCTTCCAGTTGTTTTGAAATGAAATGGCATTTCCTTTAGATTATTTAAAATAGTTATTAAGTTTTATTTTGATATGTAATTTCCTTCCATCAGCTTAAAATAGGCATGATGTTTTGTTATTAGATGTAATTTTCTTCCATCCATTCATTTATAGCACTAGCAATATGGCAGTAAAAGTTTGTGGCAGAAATTATTTAAAAAAAAATAGTTTTGGATTTTTAGATAGTTATTATAGTAATACAGTTATATTCATTTTTCTGTTATTTAAATTTTATTTTTAAATACATAAATAGGTTTAACATCTTGAAAACCTCTGAAACAATAAAAATAGAATAATTAGATTGTATAAACTCAACAACTCAAATCCACAATTCTAATAATCTTTAACAAAATTTTAAACAAAATTAATCCAAAAAACACCCTTCAAAGATTACAAAACATTCCATGTATTTTAAATTCCTATCACAGGGAACCAGCACATCCTAATGGATGTGCCTTGAAAAGGCTTATGGATATACAGATTCGTTTATTTTAATTGTTTTCAGTTATTTTTAGATCGCTGAGACGAATCGAGGATTTGATCTCTTGCTAATTATATCTCATTTGCTCATTGTGAAGCTTCTGAGTGAGAGCTACTGTACTTGAATGTAATATTCTAACACATTCTTTAACAATTATCAAATATTACAACAATGAAAAAGCACCAAAGTATTTGTATTCCATTGTAATTTTTCATCCAATGTGTTACATCTGAATTTATCGATGATTGAATCAAACCATACTTATTTAGATATCATTGACATTATCACAGCCAGATTTTTTCTTTTAAACAAATCTGAACTGGAACACACAGCCTTCCCTGCCAAGGCATAACAATTTCATCATATCAAGCTTGGGCACATCCTCAAAAATGCTGTCTTTGCAACAATATTTATGGGCAGTTCTGTGTGCTCGGCTGTATTTATATTAATAATTTAGCTTATATTTATTGTAATTCAGAATTGCAAACAGAATTTATGAACAATTGGGCACATCCTCAAAAATGCTGTCTTTGCAACAATATTTATGGGCAGTTCTGTCTGCTCGGCTGTATTTATATTAATAACTTAGCTTATATTTATTGTAATTCAGAATTGCAAACAGAATTTATTAACAATTGCAAGCAGAATTTATGAACAGAGATAAAAATAAAGAAATATAAAACATCACACCCAGTATCAGAGATGAAGAGAAATGAGGGTAATGGTAATCTTTATTGCTCAGTTAAGTAATGGAGAAATAAATACAAGTCTCTTAGAAATTAGAAAATACAGAGTTCTTCATTTAAAACAGAAAATACTCAAGCTTTTTCTAGACATATGGAAGGCTAGGCTAGACATACGGCAGGCCAAACACTTGAGGAACCAGCTACAAATGTAACTTAAATATGTGTTGTCACAACTTAACAATATAGAAGAATTTTTCAGGTTCTTGGTAAAACTCGCACAGACTTCTCCATTTAAACAGAAAATACTCAAGAGTTTTCTAGAAATAAGGAAGGCCAAACACTTGAGGAACCAGTTACAAATGTAACTTAGATATGTGTTGTAACAACCCAACAACATAGAAGAATTTTTCAGGTCCTTGGTAAAACTCGCTGAAATTGGGGAATAAAATGCAGCCATCATGAGACCGAACCCTGCCTTTTGCCTGAAATCGAGCTTCCTGTGAATCAATAAGCAGAGCTTAATCAGGTCTGACCGCTTTGATTCCAATAAGAAGCAGGCTTTCCAGATCTAACCAGCGTTTTGAG
>JASDQU010306662.1:66249-82096 GCA_032191745.1 Picea mariana
AAAATAATGTTATTTAACTACAATTATTTTCTATGTATTGAAGTAAAGGTAAAACAATGTGTTAAAAATGATATTTTCCACTATATTTAAAAAGTATGGAACCATAACTTAATTAATGACACATAATTATATGAAAAATCTTAGTTTAAATAAAATAAATGGTGTACAACATTTTTAACATTGAATGGAGCATGGAAATATGATTACGAACACTACTGAATAAAAATAAAAAAATAGAAAAGTTTGAAAATAGATGAAAAAACATGGATGAGGAAAAAATAAAAAATAAAAAAATTGAACAATTTGAAAATAAATGAAAAAACAAGCATTTAAAAACAAAAAAGTGGAAACCTTATAAATTTAAAATATAAAAAAACCACCTAAAAAGGGAGGGGGGTGCTACCGGTAGCACCATTTTTAAAAACGGGGTAAAAAACTCGACCCCCCAAAAAAGTAGAACTTTGTAGAGTTCTCATTAAGTTGGTAACTATGTTCATTAGATAGATGTCACAAAATATCCTCTTCAAACTTCACACTGGCTTGCAAAATTTTACAATTTACCAAGTTTAGGTATGAGAGGTTTATTATTACCCCCTATTAGGTGTGCCAATACCCAAACCTAGAGGTATGTCATAAAGAATCCATCAAGGAGTATGTGTAATGGTAGTGGTGTGGATAGGGGTTTACTTCATGGAGTGGATGTATTGACATGCAAGGCCATGTATAATATTCATCCTCATGAGCGCCTTTGTAGAGGGAACACTTAAGCAATGAGGTACTCTTTCCTCGACACTATGTTTTTCCAAACCCTTGTTTGCCTTTTTCTTTATAGATTTAACCTCTTTTGTATTTTAACAATTGTTTTGCTAATTCCTTTCATAAAATATGCATTCATTGCCTATGACTTGGGGTGATGACTTGTTTTTCTTAATTTTTTATACTTTGTTTTTTTTTTTTTCTTTCTCCCCACATTTTTCAATTGTTTTTTTTTACTCTTTCTATATCATTTATTTTTATAAAGATGTATCAACCTGGAACTTTCAAGACCCTTCTTCTCGTGGGATTGTGAGGAACAAAACTTTGACTTTTGGTTGACTTATATTTTTTATAAAGAAAAAAACACGACTTTTGGTAGAAGGGTGGTTTTTTCATAGAACATATCTATCCTAACACCTTATAGGGGTAGTTTTCAAACCACATCCTATCAAATTACTCGATAAATGTGAATATTTGATTAATCGTTAATATTTTTGTATAACGTATAAAATATGTATGATGAAACCCAACATATGTAACATGATAGAAATGTGAATATTTGATTTATGGATGAGATTTTTGTGTAAAATTTATAATGGGTGTGACACTACATGCAACATGATAAATATAACATTAAATTTAATTGGATCAATCATTAGATGAAAGAGGCTAAATTATGAAAATTAAAATTAAGTTTGATAAATTTATTTTTATTAATAAAATTAAATGATTTAATAATAAGTTTTTATTTAAGTTTATTTTCATTAATATAATTAAATAATTTAATAATAAGTTTTTACTTAATTTTTATTAAAACACTATACACAATATTAAAATATAAAAGTTTCATTACATGTAACATGATAAATATAACATTAAATTTAATTGCATCAATCATTAGATGAAGGAGGCCAAACTATGAAATTTAAAATTAAGTTAATAAGTTTATTCTAATTAATAAAATTAAATGATTTAATAATAAGTTTTTATTTAAGTTTATTTTCATTAATATAATTAAATAATAAGTTTTTACTTAATTTTTATTAAAACACTATACACAATGAAACAAGAATTAAGTTTGATAAGTTCGACTTTATAAAGTATGCTTAATGAGAGAATACAAATCTATAAAGATTCCATGCAAGTGTATTTAGTTCATGTAACTTAATGAGAAAATACAAATCTATAAGGATTCCATGCATAGAGAGTTAAAATCTACCTTTGTGTATCAAAAATAATTTTTATGGAATAAAAATAATTATTTTTGGGCCACTTTTGTGTATAAATAATATTTCAAAATAATATTTTTTTTATGGAATAAGAATAATTATTTTTGGGTTACCTTTGTGTATAAACAAGGGTTGCATGAGCTTGGTCCCTTCAGTAGATTTGGAAATACATGAGCTTGGTCCCTTCAGTAGATTTGGAAATAAAGATAATAGCTGGCACCCTATAATTATTGATGATGTGTTGCTTCATGACACTTAGTTTGTAGATTTGTCATATGCAGTATTGGTCAAGATCTCTGACCACATTTTTACTTTAATATGGATGTTGTATAGTTTTGGGATTAACCTAAATTTCCTTCCAATTAAGTTAAGCTAACCAAATGCAAATTACATTTTAAAAATATTCAATTTTTCTTTTTGAAAATAAAACTTTCAAATTTAATAATATTTATTATATTACATAATAAATATAATCTAAATAATATATTAGATAATAAATAATAAATAATAGATTAGATAATAAATATAATAATAAATAACATATTAGATAATAAATATAATATAAATATAATAATGCATAATAATAAATAAATAGTGCAACTTTTTATATTTAGATGTGGTGATTAGTGAAATTCATTGATTATGTAATTAATTCTACATATTGAAAGACATGAAGGGAGCAATAACACTTCAATTCTATCAACCAAATAAAAATGAGAAGCACACATATTTTTATTATATCCAAAAATATATATTTGTTTTTCTATGTTAAACATCACATTACATACACAAATTTATGGTAAAGAGCAAATTAATATCACATCAAGTAAGAACTAAAAATACTTTTCATTAGATAAAAATAATTTTTTCCTATAATTTTTTAATTGATAATTGACCTATAATATTTAAATACTTAACCTTTTGGTTAAAATATTATACTCAACTTCCACATTCCACATGGAATGAAGTCATTTAGCCTTTTCGTTATGATCTTATTAAATTAAGTGATCATGTGAATTGTGATATATGGATTATGGAAGATATATTGGGAAGCTTAATTTTAAATGTTTATAATAACTTTTAAAAATTTCTAATTATATATTTTTCATTTTTTTTTTTAAATTATTTATAATAATATTATTATTATTTTGATATAAATGTGATTTTAAATTAAGAATTTTAGTTATAAAATTATATTTTTTTCATTAAAATCTTAAATTTAATCTTTAAAGTGACTATCAATAACACATTTTTTTAAGTGGGGTTTAAAATTACAACTTTTTGAAAATATGATTTAAAAAACTAATATTGTTGCAAATCAAATCTTAAAATCAATCTTAAAACTAACACTTCTTGAAAAGTAGTTTATCACTCTAAGCAATTTTTCTAAGGTTGCAATTTTAATATTAAAAAAAAATATATTGGTATAATAGTACAACCAACATTTTTTCAAATACTTTTTCAATTACATATTTCAACCAAACTATAAATAATGCCATGAAAATATCACTTAGTAAATTAAAATTCAACATTACTTCAAAATATTTTATTTACTTGTTAATAAACAATCAATAAAAAATACATTGTATTCAACACAAATTATTCATACTCATCATAAAACTGAGATTTTTGTTGTATTATTCACAATAAAATCATATACTTGAGAAACATAAATGATTTATAACTTTACAAAAGATCATATTAAATTACCCACATGGAGAAAAAGATTCATCTTCATTATCAAATCCTTTAAATTTCCCTACTATACAAAAAAAAATTCATAAATTCAAAAAAACATTAATAAATTTTTAAATTAAAATTTGATTAAAATATATGTAAAATAATCAACAAAATTAATAAATTTAAAAAAAGCTACATGCTCAAAAAGAGAGGGTGATGCACTACTTCACCCCTCTAAAACAACCTCATCCCAAAAAGTCTTTTATGGGTTTGTTACTCAAAATATTTCTCTCTCTTAACTCATCATAAAACCTTAACATGTATAAATATGTTCTTTGCAACTACTTTTACAAGGATTCTACATCAAATAGTGAAAACAACTAAAATCATAAATAACTTACTATATCTAATTTGTCTTGATGATGTTTAGCCAACTGGTGCCAACGAGTCTTCAAGTCCACCACAATTGTGGGGGAATTACACCCTAAGGACATCTTATCTACTAACCTATACAATCACCAAAAAACATGGTGCAGGGCCATAACTCAACGGGGATATTCAATGTCTCACTCACTTAGACTCAACTCTATAAGAAACCCTGGATCAATGCAGTAATTGTACACTGTCCTACTTACTATGGGATAATGTGTGGTGAAGAGGTCTTCGACACATGTAACACTTACCCATAGAGCTCTACTATTGTAACACCTCCAACACTAGAGTTATTCCAAAACAAGTCATAACAATGGGTTCAATACCTTTTATATGCTCCAATACATCGAAACCCCATCTTACCCACTTAGAAAAAGCCATGAGCAACTTTCAACTGCTCTAATCAATTCAAAAACAAATGACTCACTCTTCCTTCCAAAAAAAATATATAACACAAAAGCCCAAACCACCTCATAGTACTTTCCTTTCACTCTACTAACAAAAAACAACAACTTACTTTCTTTTCACAGTAATATCTAGAAACCACAATTTATCCTTAATAGCTAGAAACAAAACTTTCCTTTCTTAGCTCCTCCTCCTAAACCAACTAATTCCCATAATAATGATCATCTCCCACAAAAGGTAATTAGAGGCCATACATAGGTTTAGCACGAAATTAGAGATAGAGTAATTTTACACAGATCCTAAAACTTCTAGGCTAGATTATCCTCATTAAGCTAGAATCCTTTCTTAGAATATGATTTCACAATTGTCTTAATATTCATTTGAATTTCTCTCAAGATTTCACATAGATCAGTGTGGATCTTGATAACAACGTTCTTGTAACTCATTACTTTCTCAAATAATAATATTAGTTCCATATCTTCCATATGTATGATAAAAAAGAAATACACTTTACATTTTCATTAATGAGGATAATGATAACAAGATAACCATATCATGGTAAACAAATCAATCCATTTACATCTCCCAACATGTCCTATCATAATCCATAAAGTGAATAAGAAAGTGACTATATGTCATCACTTCAAGTGTAATAACATAGTTCTGAATTGTAGTGTAGTGGCATAAAAAAATAATAACTCATAAAGTTTTGTTAACAACAAATGAAATTGAATAATATAGATGTTCCTTTGAGAAATAAAGAGCATCGATTTTCACTCTGTTATGGTGGCCAAGGTTCATCCTTGAGTCAACCACTAGAACTTTCTTCATCTTCAATTGTCATCTTGTCCTCACCCTCTCATTCTAATTGATTTCCTATTTGGAATTTCTCTTCGAATTTGATGCATTTGCATTCAATTTATCCTTCATCAACGTTGATGGCACCATGTCTCCTTCCTTGGCAATGACAATCCCCTCTTACTAATTAATGATGATGGCATCATAGCTCCTTCTTTGGCAATGACAACCCCCTCTTTTCATTCTATACAATCTGTTATTGGGGCTTCTATTTAACCTAGTTCTACACCCCCTTTAGTTGGTGTCACTCCCTCCTCAATTGGAGTAGGTTTGGCCTTAGGTATGTCTAGTGCTTCCTTTAAAGATGTGGTGAGAAATGGATTTCTTGGTACATTCCAACCCCCTAGATTTCATATGGTTCAATAAGCCTAGTTTGACTATTTCTATTGTTAAGGATGCTACAAATTAGGAATCCTTTTTAGAAATATCGGTCTTATTTGTAGATTTAATGGCTTGTGGCCAAGCTTAACTAATTTGTACAAATGGGTCTCTTGTGTCTAGAAGTCAAAAATCAAGAGGAAACCTTTATATATCCATGAAGATGACTAAGATTGGATCTTTAATTCAGGTCCTTAGTTTTAGGGAAACTTTGGTCATTGCATGGAGGTCTAGATTATGTCTTTCAACCCTATGACATATTCTCTCTCCATGGATCTTGTTTGGGTCAAGCTTCCCTATCTCTGATCAGGGGATCAAATTTTGCTCAAAAAATCAAAGTGCTCAGAATCGCTTCAAATCGAACGAGAGCATAGGCCTCGTCGTTAAAAACCCAACGCAACTCGTTTGGAATCAAACGAACGTCGGGAGCGAGAGATATCACGTTCTGTTCGAAATGACACACAGGCAAAAAAATGGACACTGACTGTACAGTCCGTACGACTGCTGACGTGGTAGTTCGTACGACACGTGGCAGGGTTGAGTGGCAGACAGTTGGCATATGTGGACGAATGAGCATTTGACACATGTCATCTTGGTGGCTAATGGTATGTTGGCACATGGCCCAATCCATGGCCGCCACGTGTCACTTGTTGATTGCTTTAAAAGCTTTGCAACCGGCAGGACTCGACCCCGCGACCTCCGGGCAGGGGAAGAGACTTGGGAAGGGCCGCCAACAGGCGCGCCACCATTTGAACCTTGTTATATATATGATTCACTATATATTTGAGTTTGAATTATTGTATGTTGGCACGGGGGTCCGGGCTGGGGCTTAGCCCCAGCCCATGGTTTCAACGTTATATATATGTGACCGATGGTTTAACAAATGCGCGCGGATATGTATTTTAAAAAAGAGCCCAAGCCCCGATCGTATGTGCCATAGCATATAACCTTTGGCTATGCTGTGGGCGCACGCGCGTGGTTATGTATTGGTTCAATGGTTGTATAACCAACGACTGCCACTTGTCCATTATCTATTCACCTTTGGACAGAGCCCCGTTTTGTATTTGTGCATGGACACATGGGTCACGCGACCATGGCCTTGGCGGTTAGGGGTAGGTGCGCCCGTAACCGTCCTACAGTTCGCACCGTTTGTGCGGTTGCGTCCGGTGCTGAGTTTTTACGCTTAAATATGCGTGGGGGCTAGGTTGAGCCAACAAGGGTGCAATTTGTAGATCCAGAGATAGCAAGCTTGAAGGGGGGACTTCTAGGAAGCCTATCTACTTCATTTTTTGGCCAAATGAGGTGCAGCAAAAGCCCAGCTAGGGGTTTTTGGACGTTCTGAAGCCATTGGAGTAGTCTATTTGACATTTTGAGCATTGTAAAGCACATTTTTGAGCACTTTGAGCAAATAATACAAATGATCCATTGGAAGCTGGACCAGGAGATGTAGCCCAGGAGAAGGGTGAACTCCTTTATCATTTGTTGTGTTATGTGTTTACTGTTCATTGATTATGCTGCTGTTTATATGCATCTTACATAAGTTAAACCTATTAAAATTGTGTTGCAAAGTTGATCCATTTGCATTTTAACACATAAATTTTACTTGCAAATATTTTCAAGAATACAAGTCTTCTTCATTTTTAGATCAATCTCCCTCTTTAGTTTTGGCTTTATGATTTTCTTGGTGACATTGTAAATGCTCTTGGCAAATTCCATTTTAGATGTGAGATGGAACATTGCGACACCACCACATATGCATGCATTTGTGTTGACATGAACTTCAACAAAGTGTTTCCAACACAAATCACGTTGCTCACCAAAAATTATACATGGACACAAAATTTGGATTATGAACAAGTCTCCTTCCTATATAGGGCATGCTATGATATATAACACGCTATGACTTATTGTCCTAAACTTCATAAGAATGGTCCATCTCAAAAGTCCTAGTGAAAATCTATTTGGTGGGATTGTGAGAAACAAGGACCATTATAATCTAATCCTGGTTAGGATTTTGGATGTTGCAAAACACCTAAATATTGTAGATAATACAATGAAGAAGATAAAGGTGTGGCTTTAAATTAGATGATTTTTCCTAGCTAAAAGTTTCTAAGTAAATCTCTATGAATTATATATATCATTGCTACTCTTTTTGTTTTACTTAAAAATATATATACATCACTTCATTTACAGAAGTATAAAACTTACCATAACCATGTCATAATAAATAAATAAATTCACTTAAATCTCTTATATGCCATGTCATAATCTATAAATAATCTATATGTCATAATCTATAAAGGGAATTAAAAAAGTGACAATATATCTTCAAGTGAAGCAGTAATCACACAGCTCTCAAATGTAACATAGTGTCATCAAAATAATAATAACTCATAATGTCTTGTTAACGAGACATGAATCACCCTAATGTTGTAATTAGGTGATCTAAATAAACAAGGCACAAAATGGGGTGCTACATTCACTTGCCCCTACTGTCTTCTCTGCGAGAGGAGCAAGGACAGTTTTTAATTTGTTGATTTTTTACTCACTGTGCTGCGGAGGAGCAGGGGAGGGTTTTTAATTTTGTTGATTTTTTGAGTAATGAAATTGATTTTTTTTATTAACAAGTTACGTAAATAAAATATTTGAAATAAATTTTTAATTTTAAATTATAAAACAACATTGCGAAAAATTCATGAATGTTTTTTTTTAAACATATTGGTACATACCTGCAAATTTCCATTCAGAATCCTCTGAGGAGAATGAATCCCATTGCAGGTAGAAGCTTAAAATGTAGATGAGGCTTTGAAAGACTTGATAAAATCTGAAAGAAGGATAATTATCTGAGCCTTCCTTCCCCCTCTTAAGCTTTTCTGAGAAGAAAGCAACTTCATATTGTGCTGGAAAGATTTCAATGTTTACTGTAAAAATCAATGTATAAGATAATGAAAAGTGAAAGTTGAGAACTTGATTTGCCTTCAAGCTATCTGGATAGATAAAGCTTTTTCCAGGTGGAAAGTTGAGGATCTTCTTCCAGTTGTTTTGAAATGAACTGGCATTTCCTTTGGATTATTTAAAATAGTTATTAAGTTTTCTTTTGATATGTAATTTCCTTTCATGGGCTTAAAATAGGCATCATGTTTTGTTTTAGATGTAACTTCCTTCCATCCATTCATTTATAGCAATAGCTTTATGACAGTAAATTTGTTTGGCATAAATTATTTAAAAAAGATAGTTTTGGAGTGTTAGATAATCATTATTGTGATACAGTTATATAATTGTTGAAAAATTGCATTTTTTGTTATTTAAATTTCATTTTTAAATGCATAAATAGATTCAGCATCCTCAAAACCTCTTAAATAATAATAAATTGTATAAATTCAACAACTCAAATCTGCAATTCCAATAATCCCTAACATAATTTTAAACAAAATTGGTAAAAAAAAACACACTCAAATAATACAAAACTTTCCATGTATTTTAAATTCCTATCATAAATTCCTATCAGAGGGAACCAGCACATCCTAATGGATGTGCCTTGAAAAGGCTTATGGATATACAGATTCGTTTATTTTAATTGTTTTCAGTTATGCCTTGAAAAGGCTTATGGATATACAGATTCGTTTATTTTAATTGTTTATTTTTAGATCGCTGAGACGAATCGAGGATTTGATCTCTTGCTAATTATATCTCATTTGCTCATTGTGAAGCTTCTGAGTGAGAGCTACTGTACTTGAATGTAATATTCTAACACATTCTTTAACAATTATCAAATATTACAACAATGAAAAAGCACCAAAGTATTTGTATTCTATCGTAATTTTTCATCCAATGTGTTACATCTGAATTTATCGATGATTGAACCAAACCATACTTACTTAGATCATTATTGACATTATCACAGCCAGATTTTTTCTTTTAAACAAATCTGAACTGGAACACACAGCCTTCTCTGCCAAGGCATAACAATTTCATCATATCAAGCTTGGGCACATCCTCAAAAATGCTGTCTTTGCAACAATATTTATGGGCAGTTCTGTGTGCTCGGCTGTATTTATATTAATAATTTAGCTTATATTTATTGTAATTCAGAATTGCAAACAGAATTTATTCTTTGCAACAATATTTATGGGCAGTTCTGTGTGCTCGGCTGTATTTATATTAATAATTTAGCTTATATTTATTGTAATTCAGAATTGCAAACAGAATTTATGAACATAGATAAAAATAAAGAATTATAAAACATCACACCTAGTATCAGAGATGAAGAGAAATGAGGGTAATGGTAATCTTTATTGCTCAGTTAAGTAATGGAGAAATAAATACAAGTCCCTTAGAAATTTGAAAATACAGAGTTCTTCATTTAAACAGAAAATACTCAAGCTTTTTCTAGACATATGGAAACAGAAAATACTCAAGCTTTTTCTAGACATATGGAAGGCTAGACATACGCAGGCCAAACACTTGAGGAATCAGCTACAAATGTAACTTAAATATGTGTTGTCACAACCTAACAATATAGAAGAATTTTCCATTTAAACAGAAAATACTCAAGGGTTTTTTAGGGTTTTCTAGACATATGAAAGGCCAAACACTTGAGAAACCAGTTACAAATGTGTTGTAACAACCCAACAACATAGAAGAATTTTTCAGGTCCTTGGTAAAACTCGCTGAAATTGGGGAATAAAATGCAGCCATCATGAGATCGAACCCTGCCTTTTGCCTGAAATCGAGCTTCTTGTGAATCAATAAGCAGAGCTTAATCAGGTCTGACCGCTTTGATTCCAATAAGAAGCAGGCTTTCCAGATCTAACCAGCGTTTTGAGCACCGTTTTGGCTGTTACATCTCCTGTAACGGTTACCTTGTTGGCGACTGTGTCAACTTTGTAGGTCTCTATGCCCTCCAGTTTTCGGATGGCCCTCTTGATTTCCTTAATGCACTTATCACAGTGCATTCCCACTCTTAGTTCCACTACCTGCATGACCATAATCAAACATATCATTCACAGATTATATTCACATTTTAAAGTACAGGACAAACACAGTGATCTGCAACAACAAATAGAAAATCAAATTCTTGTCAGAAGCCATACCGCCATTGTGAAGACTATATATCAAATTGAGAGCTCCTTCAATTGCTGCAGAAATACAGACGAAGAAAGATTTAAGACGAGTCGTCGATGAACAGAGTTTGGTATACAACGAATGGTTTGCACTGAAGGTCGAGGCCGTGTCTTGTGATATATATAATAAGATTTTGCTAATTGTTTACTGAAAGATATAAATTCCTTGCTTCTCACAGTTGTCTTTCTGCAGGCACTCAGAAGCAGCCCAGGCTGCAGAAAGCAAAGCTAGACCGAAAGGTTTGATTGACTCTGGCTAGCTCTTTTTAAGGGCGCCGACTGGATGTTGCTTTACAAAGTATGTATGGTTGGATCCTGAATAGTTTTCCATTTATTTATTTTATTTATATATAGGTGTAATGCTACGTTTCTTCATGTATAAAGTAAGAACTTTTCATTTATATAATCGGGACAATAATGGTTTAGCACTGTCATATTTAAATTTTTATCAAAAATGCAAAGTTCAAAAGTTCACACCAAAATAATTTAAAAAGGAGAAGTTTGAAATTTCATCCCAAATTAATAAATTAATAATTCGATGTGATCGAAGTGTGTCTCTTTTTTTTAAAGCTTTATCGTAAAAGATAAGTGTATTCTTTTTAGCTTTATAATAAAAGGTAAGGGTATTCAAGTGGGGAATATGGTACAACTATCTTCCAATCATCTCATCATACCCTCTCAATTTAAAATAATATTATTTTTATTAATATAATTGTTGATTAATTATTAAGTAAGTGTATTTGTTTTTTTAATTTTTCTTAATATCTTTAGTATAATGTAAAAAGTATAGTATAAATACATATATCAAATAGCAATAAGATATCCCTCCCTTATGGTATTATAATATTATTTTTTATTTATTTATTATGTTTATCACTATAATTTTTAGATATGTTCATGATACCCTTTACGTGGCACACAGGAAATTTGAACTTAAAACCACATGAAATTTCATATTCATGGCATTTACCAATTGAACTGCCCCAGAACTATATTATAAACTAACTTTTACCATACTCTGTACTCTGTACTTACAATATGTAAGAATGATTAATAAATTTATCTTAGACCAATGATCTCTCAGGAAATGTTGTTTTAGCCACTAGAGACCCCATGGCATCTCCATATGCCCTACACGCATAGACCTAGTGATTTTAGGAAGAACAAAGTTTGTTTAAATGCAAAAGATAAATGTTTGAAGGTAATCGAAGCGATTTTGGAATTAGGTCGACTGGTGTGAGCACGAGAAGTCACGGGCATAGCTAAATGTGTTGTAGAATATATCTTTATTGATTCTGCATGCATTTTAGAAATGTAACTGGACTAATTTTATAGTGAACATTATTTCTACCATTGAACCTCAAAAGTTCTACATGCATTTTATAAATGTATAAATCAATTTTACAGTGAACATTATTTCCACCATTTAATTTTTAAAGTTAAAAAATACATCAGAACTAAGGGGAAGAGGAGATCAAAAGTTAAAAAATACATCTGAACTAAGGCTTAAAAGTCCCACATGCATTTTAGAAATGTAACTAAATCAATTTTATAATGAACATTATTTCCACCATTTAACCTCCAAAGTTAAAAGATACATCAGAACTAAGTTAAAAGATACATCAGAACTAAGGTGAAGAGGAGATCAAAAGTTAAAAGATACATCCAAAGTGAAGAGGAGATTTTCATGTAGAGAGAATGGAAGTAACTTAATTTTATCAAAATTCTACCCTCATTTAAGGTTCATGCAAAGTGTTACAAGATTACATGGCTTATTAGAAGTGGCCTGGTCTCTTTTTTTTTTTCAATTTAAAGTTATCTATGTAATTGATTTGAAAGACATTGGTTACTTTTTTTTTGGATGTAAGGTTAAAAATAATTTTTTGTAAGTACAAATGATTTAAAACTAAGGTGAAAAGGAGATTTTCATGTATAGAGAATGGAAGTAACTTAATTTTACCAAAATTCTACCATGATTTAAGTTTCATGCAAAGTGTTACAAGATTACATGGCTAGAAGTGGCTCCGTTTTTTTTTTTAAATTTAAAGTTATTTATGTAATTGATTTGAAATGCAACATTGGTTACTTTTTTTTGGGTGTAAGGTTAAAAATAACTTTTTGTAAGTACAAATGATTTAAAAGCCTTATGTTGATAACTTTGATTTGTAATTTGTTGTGTAGGTTTATTGGGTGTAAGTTTAAAAACAACTTCTTATAAGTACAAATGATTTAAAATCATTATTTTGATAACTTTAATTTGTAATTTGTTCTATAGCAATAGTATTCTACGATTTCTCTTGTATTCACTGGTCACAAGAGTAGGTATCTTGGTTGTGTATTTTGCACCTTCTATTGTAATTATCACAAACAAGATATGGAAAAAATATTGTAGGTTGGGGCATGTGCTCAAGTACTTATCACAAGCAAGATATGGAAAAAACATTGTAGGTTGGGGCATGTGCTAAGGTATTGATGCGTATTTGGGTTGTGTTGTAAATATTCTAGCCTAATCCATTGATGGCAAGGGTAGAATTTCAATTTCTAAATTTTGACCTAGGTATTATATCAAGAGGCTTTGTATATGAACCCATTCAAATGGAGATTATTGCTATTAATTCTATGATTCCTATAGGACATGGTCATCGAGAATTAATTATTAGGGATAGATAAATGTGCAAGACAACAATAGCTACATATACTAATTATTGGGGATAGATAGACACACAAGATATATATACTATTCCTAATCAAAAGGAACAAAATGTACGTCCATATATGAACACCTTTAAACTAGGCTTATTGCTATTAATTCTATGATTCCTATAGGATATGGTCAATGAGAATTAATTATTGGGGAAAGATAGACGAGCAATACAACATTAGCTACACATACTATTCCTAATTAAAAGAGTCAAAATGCAATATGTGTCTATGTAGCAATTGGTCAAAAAGTTCCTTTAGTGACTCATATAGTTAATACATTCCAAGAACATGGTGCTATCTCACTCCTTATTATTAAGAAAAACTCACTCTTTATAATTAAGCAAAGCTCATTTCTAAATGCAACATACATTATCACAACATACTTCAATCATTTATGATCATCTCTCCAAATAGACATAAGCTTATTGGTAGGTTACATTAGGCTAATTAAGCAAAGCTCATTTCTAAACGCATCATGCCTTATCACAAAGGCACACTTGACAAGAAAGACACCTAATAGAACTATCTTAACATGTAGCATATAGGATGTGAATTCTTCGGTCAACTTCATAATTAATAAATAAATTAATTTTGGCTAATAATGAAACTAGATTTTGGTGGAAAGTGAAGGGTTTTCTATCATAGGGCAATGTGTAATTTCCATAATGGTAGATTATATTAAATGGTCTCGTGACCCATGCATACATAAGTTGATCAAATCCCACCCCCATGTCCTTCAAGTTTTTTAATGGGGTGATAGGTATGGGAGGGGTTATCTATAACCCTAGAGGGACAATAGTTTATTCTTATGCATGGAGTCTTGGTTTTGCTTCCAATAATGTGGCTGAAGCTTATGTGCTCTTGGAAGGGTTAAATCTAGCTAAAACTCTTAATGCATCAAATCTCACGGTGGTCGGGGACTCCAAATTAATATTTCATTATTTCATTTCTAATTTGCTTCCTTAGAATTTTAGGTTGGCATCATGGTCTCATTCACAAAACTCCATTGCTAACACACATTGCAAGAAAACAATAGATTACTAGGAAAACTTAGCCACTAAACACAAAATGAGGGCTTTAATTATCAATGGTAAGTATTATGAACAACCGATCCCATGAATATCACATGAAAGACCCACAAAGCTTCACATCAATTCAACTCATGGAGGGGCATTCGTTCAAGCAACTTCAGTGTGCAACTCCCCTTGGTTATCAAACCCTCTCCTAAGCCAGAATTGGAAATGGAGGTGCACAGTCATGAGGCTCAATTGGATGGATATGCACAAATGTGGGAATCACCTAGAGATAAGGAAACAACAATAGATGGAAAGATGCCTCAATTGGATGGATATGCGCAAATGTGGGAATCACCTAGAGATAAGGAAACAACAATAGATGGAAAGATAGCAACAAACGATCATTTCTCCTTCTGATCTAAGTTATATATATATTTTAAAATCTCGAGGCTTCTAGGTTATTTTTGTTGAATTTACACTGTTATTGTTATTTTGGAAGCTCCCCATAGTCGGTGGTCTTAGATAAAGTAAGAAACTTTTTTTTGATAAACAAAACTTTTTTTTTGAAAACCACTTTTGATGTAATATTTGCTATAAGATGAGACTACAACGTTTTATTAATATAAATTCACTAGTTTTAATTAAAAAAAATGATATTAAATTAGATTACAACTATAAATTACATATAAATAAAGATGTGTCTATTTTGAATTTTTGGGTCAATTTCATCATTAACAATTTATAAATGAGATAAGTTACTTATTACTATAAGAAGTCAAAATCTCAAAATCACTTGAGTAAGTGAATCTAATAGTTAAAAATAAACTATGTGTTTAGTACTACCAGGTTGGTTAAAATCTAGAGAGGATAAAGATATGTACACCTCCCATCGAACAACTCCTTGAATTCTGGCTATTTGTTTGTTGACGCATCTCCACCTTTCTTGCTTCCCTTGTTGCCATGGTTGCTTGAACGTAAAGCAAATGTGTCGTGTTTTTCATTTCTCACAGCAAGCATGTTGTGTTTGAGGAGAGCAATGGGAAATAAAATCGGTTACTTCCTCCCCTATTTTTCATTTCCAGATGAAGTTGAACCTGCTCGCATTCGATCAGGGGATGTAAAAGCATCTTTTGCAAATCATGATGATGATATTGAGCCATCGACAAATTATAGTAACCGTGGTGATGGCAATTCTATAGAAGGCAAAATTCTTTACCCGGATGGGGTGCTGCATGGACGCCACTAGGCGTTTGTTGGTAATGACGCT
>JASDQU010306662.1:91126-101871 GCA_032191745.1 Picea mariana
ATGACTCTAGGCGGCGGCAAGGCTTTTATGCTGGGTTGCAACGCAGGATTGCGAGGTGATGGGGTCAGACTGAGCGAAGCAGTTTCGCCAGGACTTACAGAACCCGGACTCCCGCTTGGTTTGATGATTCGTTCTGTAAGTGCAGTGGTCTGTTCTGGTTTTCATATTGCTGTTTGTTGTGGTCTGAATTGGTGTTTGGGTCTCGTTTTCTGCTTGGTTTGCATTCTAATCGGGGGATTCTCTCCCCCAACGAAGCAGATCTACGTTTCCTGGGGATTCCAACGAAGAAGGAAAGGGTCTGCTCTGGGTTCGTAGCTCTGTTAGTGGTTCGGTGTTTATTTTCTCTTCAGTGGGTCTTGGTCCTTGGGGACGCAAGTTAGGTCTCAATCTCCCACTTTATCCCTCACTTAGCCCCCTGTTCCTCTCCTCGCCCTCAGGTAAGCCCTGGCCGAGCCACCACGTCGCTGTGGGACTCCTTTTCCCCTGCTATCAGCGCTGCCTGCCATGGATGAACTATCTGTTGAGTCAATCAAAGGGTGATTGAGGAGGAGAAAGAGAACTGCTCCCTGATCCTCCAGCTTTGAGAATCCATCTCCATATATGACACGGGTAGTTAAAGTTGCCCGCCATGCAGAACAATTATTTCGGGAAAAGTTCACCTCAACAATCAAGGAGGAGGTGGAAGCAATGGAGAACATGGTCCATCAAATCAAAAGAGAAGACAGATGTCCAAGGAGCAGATTGAACAGGAATATCATGGCTGGACTTCTGATTCTGGTTTCTCCAGAACCAGAACCTCCAGCTCACAAAGGTCTTTAGGACCTTGCTCGGCTGTAATTTGTGTTTTGCGAATTTGCGTTGTGCAGAAATATCGGAGCCACTGCGAGTTCGATTTCGAGAGATATTTCGGGCGTTGTTTATTTAGGCGAGGATTGTTGTGTATGCAGAGGCTTTGTATATCAGAAAGGCAAAAAACATGGTTTTCTTCCAGCAATACTCATAAAAGAGGATAAAGGAGGATACATATTTCACGGGTAAGCTCTTGCCTTAATCATTGATATAGCTAATACCATTGCTAATGAGTTTGACAATATCTTTTTTGTATTCTTTAATGCTTCACAATTGCCTGCTGACATTCTAAATTGTGTTGTCCTCAAATAATATGATCTCTGTAATTCCCAACACAATTTAGAATGTGAGTAGGAAATTGCGAAACATAAAAGAGTACAGAAAAGATATTGTCGAACTCATTAGCAATGGCATTAGCTATATCTATGGTTAAGGCATGAGCTTACTTGTGAAATCTGTATCCGCCTTTAAGAGTATTGCTGGAAGAAAACCACGTTTTTTTCCTTTCTGATCTACATAGCCTCTGCATACATGACGATCCTCGCTTGGATAAACAACGCCTGAAAGATCTCTTGAAATCAAACTCGCGGTGGCTCTAATATTTTTACACAATGCAAATTCACAAAACACAAATTCCAACCGAGCAGGGTCCTAAAGACATTTGCAAGTTTGAGGTGCACGTGGTAGGCATTTATTAAGCCAACGCACAATGGATATCGCAGATCTCTCGTTGTGAACGATCATGAATGCAGACGACGCGGTTGTTGGATGGTCTCAGTGGAGTGGACAAGGTGACGACGATCCACTGCATGGGCAAACGGAAAACAAAGATTTGCTGTATGGGCTGACAAATGGAAATGGAGATCGCTGCATGACACACATCCTTACATCTATCCGAACATGGCATGGCATGGCTGGAATGACATGTCAGTGTAATCAATGAACCATGCAGTAGCCTGCCAATGATTGGGCTGCTGCATGGAAGATAATCTCTTCTGTATGCCATGCAACGATCTCTGTTTCCATTTGTCGGCCCGTGCAACGGATCTCCGTTTTCCATTTTCCCACGTAGTTGATCGCCCTCACCTCGTCCACTTCACCGAGACCATCCAACAACTGCACTGTTTGCATTCATGATCGTTCACAATGACAGATCTGCAAGATCCACTGTGCGCTGGCTTAATAAATGTCCAACCTGTTATCGCACAAGTTGTAGGTTGGGAAAAGCCCGACCCAACCACAAATTGGCGACAACTTAGATAGCAACTACCCACTGTCACCTTAGGCAGGTGTTCCCGTTACTTTAGAGGTGAGGTAGTCACCTCAAGGGGGGAATCCCGATGACCCTAGGGGGGATTGAGACGAAAAATAAGATGGATGAATGGATGCCCCTAAAGGTCAAGTTTCTAGATGGTAAAGGGAACTTGGTAATGAGTCTTGAGGGTTGCTTGGGTTGCCAATGTTTGAGTGCCCTGCCAAGAGAAAATACATGCCCGAGACACAAGGAAAACCAAGTATACAATGCAATATGTTAGGTGGACAACCAAGTTAATCTGCTGTCCCTAATTGCAACAACAATCAATGATATATATCAGCATATAAAAAATAATAAGTGCTGCAAAATGAGTGCTAAAAATCTAGTTGAATAAGCAAGAGACAAGCTAGTAAAGACTAGTTCAACTCAAGCATGAAAGAGAAAGACTTCAACATAAAAGCAAGGCTGCCACAAAAAGTTTACTCCAGTGATATTTATTAGCCTTATGGCTATAGCAAACCAAGCTTTATAACAGAAAATTCAGGCAATGAAAATCACCTCAAACTAGCCTAAAAAGTGCACTAGGGTTAGTAGTTTGTTAGGGCAAAGTTATAGTCAATTTCTAGGGTTAGTTTAGGAGTTATCTAGGTTTAGAGGGTTACATTTCTGCATCCCTAATGGCTGTAGGTTAGTTTTATTACAACAAGAAGTTTTAGTGGATGAAAGAGGACGCTTCAATGAGGCAAGATAGCCTAGGGCTCAAAGAACAGTATCCAAGTGAAAGAACTTCAAGACTTCAACTTTTCACACTTACCAATGCAATGTTTTATTTCTCCAATGCAACGACTAGTGCCTTTGATTAATGGGTCAAAGGGGTCAAAAGTAAAGAGCTAGAGCTACTACCTCCTTGGGGGTATAAATCCTCTTATTCCCCAATGAAAGTAACCTAACTAGGGTTTAAACTAAGGGGTGTATATCCTTATACTTCCTTGCAAACAATAATTCTATGCTTAAAATTATGGTGGAGCTAAAGTAGGGTATGCACTTATACTCCCTACTTAGCCTTAGCAACAATCAACCTTGAGCTTGAATTACAAATGATAGCAATAAGTAAAATACCTTACTAATCTAAATAGCAACAAGATAAACCATAACATGCCAAGATAAACCACCACAAATAGCTAGAAAAAGACCTCCAAGAGCTAGCGCATCATCATCATGTATTCCATAACCAAAGAAAGCACCATACCATAGCACAAGAGAACAAAAAGCTTAAAGGTAGTGAAAATTTTAGTCCTTTACTTCTCACAATGGGAGAGTTGTGAGTCAAAATAAGATTTCATGATCTCTATTTATACAAAATGTCTATCACATAGTTTGTCCACTTAGTAAGGGTAAAACATAAGATAAGGGGTCAACAACCCTTATCTTACCCCTTGCATCAAAATAATATTAAACATTTCATCTTAAAATTCACTTTTACACAAAAGAAATCCTAGAACAAGGTGACGTCACCCCTTTAGGGGATGTTTTGGCACTTTAAAGAAGTCATTGGGGTAGTAGATGCATGGCTAGGCCTTCAAATGCCATTTGTCACTCATCCAAGTCCTCTCTTGACGGCCTTCAAGTCTCCTTCCTTCAAAACGTGCCACATGTCATCGAACAACACCTTCACCACCAAACCCTAGCCCTCTAGGTGACGTCAAGCCTCTATAAGTGATGTTTTGTCTCTCCTAGGAAAAATGTTTGGCATGTGAGGGCTAGGTCATGTCTTCCATGTTGTCTTCTAGGCCTCCAAAGGCAACTCTCTGTGATTTGGTGTGCGGGCCTACCACATCTAACCTGTGGGCTCCTTGTCCGATGGAAGCCCAAGCTAGGCTTGTTCTCCCAAAACTGGCCACCAAGCAAGGACCTGCAAAACAAAAGGGTACGCCCTCCAAAGATATCATGACAAATGTAAACCACGTCTAATAAGCAAGAAACCTAAACATGTGCATCAAAACTACCTCATCAAATTAAACAAATGCTCAAAACCCCATACAATTGACCAAGTTTAAGAATGGGAGGGGTGTCATAGGAGTCCTATTGGGTAAACCAAAGCCCTCAAGTAGAGGATGCTCCCAAGGATGGCCTTTTAGGGTCATGTAATGGATGATGAGGTGGAAGGGGTTTAGACTTCATAGGTCGTTGAGTTTCATGACATACAAGGGCTCGTATTATCTCATTCATGGGTGCCTTTGTAGAGGGTGTGTGGCACCTTTGTTTGCAATGCATTTTTTCCAAGCCCATCTTCTTGCCATTCTTTGTTTCTTTCATGTTTTAAGGAGCGGGTTGAAGGCCACTATCTTGACGTGGTGTCCAGATAATGACAATGTCACTCACAAATATCTTGCGGAAATGAGAAGATTTGCTAGTGATGAGACCCCCTTTCTCTCAGTTGTGCAACTGAGAGCCACTACCTTGGCTTGGTGGCCAGATGATGGTAATGTCATACCACTAGATACCCATGACCATGATAGGTCGGCTCGTGATGAGACCTCCTTTCCTCCAACTAACCCCTTAAACATTCATGATCGTTTATTCTTGTAGGTCCCCCTTTTCTTATAGAGAAGCGTTTCATTGCTTTCTCAGGGATCCCTAGGTGAAGCATCTGGAAGGTTAATATCTAGGCTCTTATCTTTTTAGCCAACAACAATCCCTTTGTGCCTTCAACCCCTTCTTTCCATGAAATGAGGTACATGCCCTTTTTGGGTCACTAAAGTCAAAAGGCCTAGAAGAGGGCAATATGATGGGAATGTAATGAGCGGAAAGTGGTAGTATGGTCGGGAATGGTACGATAACCCCTCAAGGGACCCATAGTTGCAAACCTTCCCCAAAGGTTGGCCACTTACTAGGAAATCTATGACACCCACCAAGGTGAAACAGGGTCAAAAGCATAATGTCCAAGCAGGCGTTCTATAATCGAAAGTAGCTTAAATACAACATGCTTAAATGCCTTAAATATTAGGGTGATTACCTGCCACAATACCTGACTTGTACCACATAGAGCAAGACCCATCTGCCTTCCAGAATCTAGCTGGTGTGGTGGATGCGTTGACAATGGATCAAATGTGGCGATGGAGCGGGCTTTTGTATGTGCAAGTGGACATTGTTGGTCATGTAGTTTCTCGACGCTCCATGTCTGCAACATGAAGGCCTCGAGACATCATCTCTTTAGTTATCCCACAAAATGGGGATATCACAACCTACCACCTGCACCTCCAACTCGCAAATGTCTTTAGGACCCTTCTCGGTTGGAATTTGTGTTTTGCGAATTTGTGTTGTGTAGAAATATTGGAGCCACAACAAGTTCGATTTCGAGAGATCTTTCAGGCATTGTTTATCCAGGAGAGGATCGTCGTGTAAACAAAGGATCTATATGTCAGAAAGGGAAAAAACATGGTTTTCTTCTAGCAATACTCTTAAAGGAGGATACAGATTTCATGGGTAAGCTCCTACCTTAATCATAGATATAGCTAATGCCATTGCTAATGAGTTCGAAAATATCTTTTCTGTATTCTTTGATGCTTCACAATTTCTTGCTCACATTCTAAATTGTGTTGTCCTCAAATAATACAATCTCTACAATTCCCAAACATATAAGTAGATGGTTTAGCCGGCCTTGGCCTCAGAAAATCCGATGTTGTCCTCTCACCGAATTCAATCCATTTCCCTATAATCTGCATGGCTATCTTGTCCATCGGAGCCATCGTCACGACCAACAATCCTCTAAATACCGTAGCTGAGGTAGCGAAACAAGCCAGAGACTCCGCAACCATGTTGGCCCTCATCACGCCATCTTTGGCGGACAAATCGGCAGCCACCCAATTGCCGATTGTGCTCATTTATTCTTCTTCTTCATCTGAATTAGCCTCCCAGAATGGCCGAAATTGCATCTCTACTCTACACAAGCTCATGACTTCGAATCCTGCCCATGCCCCCGCTTTGAAAATCCGGCAAGACGATACTACCACGCTGCTCTAATCCTCTGGAACTACTGGAATGAGTGACGGGCTAATTTCCACTCACAGAAATCTGATTTCTATGGTTTGCAACCCACCAACCCATTAATGGTTTTGCAGTCAATTTGTGAATACAAATAAGTTTAAATAACTGGCAATATATAGTTTGAGAAAATATATACAATTTCAATTTGTGAATGTAAATAAGTATAAATAACTGGCAATACATAGTTTGAGAAAATATATACAATTTCAATTTAGGGGAAGGAAAATTAAGTCAATTCAATCAATGCACCATGCATCAGCCCGCTAATGATTGGGTTGCTGCATGGTGGATAATCTCTCCCGCCAATGATTGGGCTGCTGCATGCTGGATAATCTCTCCCACGACAATGGACGCTCTTTAACTGTCAATTTTTTCAGGTGCTTGCAGGATTTTCGAGAAGCGCACATCAATACAACTGCACATTGATATAGCATGACATGAGGCAAATGAACCTTGGCACTCTTAGGTACCACCTCCTGGAATATGCATTAAAAATCCTCATGTAATATGCTGATTGAATTTCTTACCAACTTAGCAATTAGTTTTGCTTGTTTGTAAATTTCTTACAACTTATTAACATTCTGCTCTTGCATCCTAAATGATTGAGCTTGGAGGTATAATCTCCTTCTATTGATTAGGAGTTATATTCTTAAGGTTGTAATGATATTGCAAGCTGCATACTGGGAAGCAAGAATGGCCGAGATGAAGTGATATTCTTAAACTTGTAATGATAATGCAAGTTGCATGCAGGGAAACAAGAATGGCCAGAGCTGCTTGGAAGCAATGCAAAGGAGACAAAAACAGGCGACTAAGTCTCGAAACATGTATATTATTGGAATTATACTGCCAAAGGAAACCATCATAAGTACATATTATAAGTGTCATCTGGTTTGGATTTTTTATTGGAGGAACACTGTTAATGTTGCATATGTGCTAAAGGTCAGATAGAGCCTAAGCCCTAATGTTGTGATCTTAGTTGATGAGAGATTGGAGAGATAGTTACATCGCCACCTCTGTGCAAGTTAGTGGATATAATAAACTGGATAGTTCAGTGCGTAGGTTAATGCTGCGTCGGGCGATGCGCTATTTCTTCTTTGAATGCAAAATATTTAGCTTTGAATTATCTTGCTTCGACTTCATCTATACAAACCTACTCCATGAGTAAGATGGATAGAAGTTGAAAACCCTGCAAACTAAGTTTTTGTGCTTCGAAGACACATGCCTGTGCTTCTGAGATTAATCTCCTCCATTGTTGGAGTGGGTATACCAATTCTGGATGGACCAATAACCATGCCACATTCTATGGAGGTAGTGATGCTTTTGGCACTATGGGTATTTTGTTTACTTACAGATGATTAATATTTCATGGGGGTTACATTAAATTTTGCCTAACATAGTCTTAAATGCTTGGATATTTTCTATGTGTTGTATTGAATATTGATATATGGTCTTCACTGAAGAGTATTGCATTGACATCCATGTATCTAGGGGAATATGGATATGGTAATCAATGAACACCACATTCTTCATAAGTTCATACCCAATCCTAGAAATTCAAGCTTCTTGAAGTCATCCTCACACCCCCTCTCGTGGTAAACTACTAAATGCAATGGAATGCTTAAAGCATAACAAGCTTAAAGAACAATTTTTACAGATACAAGCTTTCTACCGGACAAATTTATACAGAAATGATAAATCATGACCAAGTTTCACTACTTTTATGTTGCAAAGCATTGATAAGGCCATATAAAACAAAGCTCTTATAGTCTGGGAGTGATTTAGGGATTCCATTTTACATATATTGAAGAGATCAACTGGAAGAAATGCCACAAACAATCGTTAGGCACACCAGATGCAAATTGTATGCAGTGGCAAGCAATGTGGGAAGGCACTGGTGTAGAAATCATTTCTTCCTCTAAAATATATTATTCCTACTGGAATGGTCAGTGTAATTTATATAAAACGTTGTTGAGTATGTTTAAGATACACCCTACAATGGCGGTTGCATCCATAGATCCACCAGTCGGTGGAGAGGTCGAATCAATCCTGAAAGTCAAAGTTTTGCTTCAAAGTTCAAGCCGAGGCTTCATTATTCTGTGTTTAATGTTATATATTTTTAGGCCAGAGCATTGTATATATATGAGGAACTCCATGGCCATTGCACCTTGTATTATTGTCTATCTTTAACCAACGGATATAAGTGAGCTTCTTCATGCTTCTTAATGTATGTCCACTAAAATAAATAAAATAATGTTCACTAAGACATTTGTTAACCACTTTCTAACATTCAATTGGACGGTGATAGCTCCATCAAAGGCCATACAGTGCATTCAAGACCATGGTAACATCTCTATTCTTAAAATAAAAGATTGTGTGTGACTTTTATTTATTTTCATGTTCACCAAATAAAGCCACTATGCGAAGGAATTGTGTCCCATCCATAAACCAATTAGAAAAATGATCTTTTAAAATTAAAAAAATATAAAAATTGATTTCTAATTTTAAAATATTGAGTTTAATCTAAACCAATTAGAAAAATATTTTTTAAAATTAAAAGAATGATAAAAATTAATTTCTAATTTTAAAATATTGAATTTAATGTATTGTTTTTTGGAAACTTTATAAGACAATATCAAAATTTTAGAATCAATAATTAACTAATGGCAAGTTAAAAATTTGTTGAGTCGAAAAGAATACTATAGTCTCATATGTTAGGGACTAATAAAGAAATTAAATGTTGCCTGGTAATGATACTCAACTACAATTGTAGAGTGCATGTAAGTTATTGATAGATTTGATAGATTAGCAACACATAATGTGTTGAGTGTGTTGATTGCTTCATAATTAACATAATGAATAGATGTGTTCATTTATTATAATACTTGATATTTAATTAAGAGAAATCAGTTCAAAAGAACACATGCATAAAATGATGGAGACAAGCTCATATTTATCATATCTTAGTGCACAAATACTTGATCTATTGCAATAATGAGTCAACCTATGAAGACCACATACTTGATTTTAAATCACAATGGAGAGATCTTAAAGTAGGGAAAGACATACGTATTACTCAAAGAATACAAGTGTAGGTCTCAAAGTAGGAAAGTATAGAAGAGTCACTGAAAGAACACGACCAAATAGTAGAAGAATGCTTTTTGGTGGAATCCTCCCTAGGGGTGTAATGGGGTTATTAATAATAATGTAGGTATGGTGTCCATTTAATATAAGGTGGATTGGGTCTACTATGTTTGTTATATTAAGTAAATCTCGTAGCATTGCCTCATTAAAGAAGGCCCACTAGGTAGTTAGTATTTGGTTATGATGTCATTTTTCTATTGAGTTATAAATTATGATGGAATCCCCCTTATGAACATATATTAGAATATATTTTACTCAAACTTAGCTCATTGGGAGGTTGCCCCCTCGAAGAGGCAAGTGAGTTGATCATTTTATAAAGGAATCATTCTATGGTGTCGCCCTACTTTAAGGGTATTTTGATATATGAAGTATAAGGGTATTCTATCTTATTCTAAGATGTAATTGTTTGTGATTCAATTTATAGGCTAAGGATCATAACAGGTGCTATCAGGGCTCTTTCTTGGGTAGAAAGGGGAAGAATTTTCCTTTACTTTTGCAGTTTTTCAAAAATAAAACTAGGGCCGTGACACTCAAATCCATTTCTAAATATTTATATTTAAACGTTGAAGAAACCAATTGCATAGAATAAGGCAAGTGAACATGAGTTGATCATTTCATAAAGGAATCATTCTATGGTGTTGCCCTACTTTAAGGGTATTTTGATATATGAAGTATAAGTGCATTCTATCTTATTATTGGATGCAATTGTTTGTGATTCAATTTTATAGGCTAAGGATCATAACAGGTGCTATCATGGCTCTTTCTTGGGCAGTAAGGGGAAGAATTTTCCTTTACTTTTGTAGTTTTTCAAAAATAAAACTAGGGTTGCAACACTCAAATCCATTTCTAAATATTTATATCTAAACTATGAAGAAACCAATCGCATATTTGAATTCTAATCAGAAAATTACATGATTTCAAAAAAAAATTGCGAACAAGACAAGGTTGAATAGTTGCAAATAGGACATCCACTTGGCATGTTTCTCTTGTTGCAATTTAGTTTGCATTCACAAACATTGCAATGAATTGTGGTTGGTGTGGATCATTGTCTCCTTTCCTAAGACATAGGTTGTCCAATGCTTCATTGCTTGATGTAAAAATAACAACTCCTCATAGGTAGGATACCCTAACATTGCTCCACCAAAGGTTTTCGAATGATAAGAAACCAAGGAAGGGGTTAGGGCCTTGACCATTATTTGGGCAGGAAAGTCATGAACGAGGCCTCAATGCATCACACATATTATAAGTCTTTAAAGCCATGAAGGAGGCCCTAAATAAAGATTATAAGGCTTTAACGCCATGAATGAGGCCTCGATGCATGCCTATGTTATTTCTCCTTTGTGTATATGGACACTATTATTGTGTTTTTAGCACCAAATATGTACATTCATGGCCCTCGACATGGTACGGGGGGGGGAAATTTAGACCTTACATCATAAATGAAGATTCTAGG
>JASDQU010306663.1:18755-31478 GCA_032191745.1 Picea mariana
TTTTGAGCAGGTATATGTCAAAAACAGGGAAGGAGCATTGGACAACAATAAAGAGGGTCTTCAGGTATATTCGTGGCACTACCAGTTATGGATTGTTCTACCAAGAAAGACCAGGATTGGACAGAGTGGTGGACATACATGGATTTTTTTATTCAGACTGGGCTGGAGATCTGGATCACAGAAGATCTACAAGTGGGTATCTGTTTAACCTATTTGGAGGAGAAATCAGTTGGATGAGCAAAAGATGGTCTGTAGTGGCACTCTCAACTACAGAAGTTGAATACATAGTATCCACTCATGCAAGCAAGGAAACTGTATGGTTACAAATATTGTGTTCAGGTATTGGGTTGGTACAACAAGCAGTGAGATTAGATTGTGACAGTCAGAGTGCAATCTTATTGGAAAAGAACCCAACTTATCATTCGAATACAAATCATATTGATGTTCAGTATCACTTTGTGAGAGACATGGTTGAGGAAAAGAAGGTGTTGCTGGAAAAGATTGACACTTTGAAGAATGTTGCAGATTCATTGACAAAGTTTGTTAGCACAAAAAAGTTCTCTTGGTGTAGAGTAACAATGGGCATTGTTACCCTGGATTGTTGACTATATAATCCCCTGGACCCCTAGATGCAAAGAAGCCAACAAGTGGGAGAATGTTGGGTATGTGTTATATTCTTTTCATGTGTGTGTGTGGGTGCGTCAGATTCGACAACTATGTGTGGGCGGTTTTTGCTATTTTTAGCAGATTTTTCTATTTTTAGCGGTTTACTAAATTAATCCCGTATTAAGGGATTAGGGTTTTGGTATCTATGTAAAACCTAAAAACATTGTATATATTGTATGGTGAATGGTGAAATTTGATATAATGAATATAAGAAAGGTTTTCCTGGTTGAGGGTTTTCGGTATAAATCTTTGTGTACTTTGTGTATGAGCCATTGATTAAATTTTGTTTTGCTTAAGAATCTATATGCATTGCTTTACTTCACAGGCTTAAAACTTACAGGGCCAATGTTGAAATATCAAAACTTTTCCTGTAGTCATTTAAAATTGACATGGTTTTACTAAATGCATGCCTTGGCGATATGGGAGGGTTTCAAGACTTAAATATTACTCATATTATACCCACATAAGCGAATGGTATATAACTTGGTGGCTAATAAGTGGAATATGATCAATAGCTTAGATGAGAGACAAGATCAAATAATTGATAAAGCTTGTGCAATTTATCAAGTATTAATGTGTTTTGAATCCCATTAAAGTATTAGGAATATACCACCAGTAGGTTGTTAGGTCATGAAAAGGGGTCAAAGAAGACATGGTCATGTGAGCACTCAAAAGGAAAAGGTGACCAAAGAGAAGACCAATTTGATATAGGCACATGACCAATCTTGATTACTAGAATAAGTGTTGATTCTCGTCGACCCCACAAAGTGACCAGTTAATGGGCCCAACTTTGAAATTTTCTCAAACCTTTCTTGTAGTCATTTAAATTTGACATGGTTACACTAGATGCATGCCTTGACGTTATGTGAGGGTTTCAAGAATCAAAGATTACTCATATTATACCCAAAAAAGAGAATGCTCTGTAATTCAGTGGCTAATAAATGGAATATGGTCAATAGATTAAATGAGAGAAGAAAACAAAGACAAGATCAAATAACTGATGAAGCTTGTGAAATTGATCAAGTAGTTGTTTTTCGAGTATTAATGTGTTTTGAATCCCATTAAAGTATTAGGAATATACCGCCAGGAGGACGTTAGGTCATGAAAAGGGGTCAAAGAAGACATGGTCGTGTGAGAACTCAAAAGTAAAAGTTGACCAAAGACAAGACCAACTAGATATAGGCACATGACTAGTATTGATTACTAGAATAAGTGTTGAGTCCCATCGACCCCACAAAGTGACCAGTTAATGGGGCCAACGTTGAAATTTTCTCAAAATTTTCTTGTAGTCAATGAAATTTCACAAGGTTGCACTAGATGCATGCCTTGACGATATGGGAGGGTTTCATGACTCATATATTACTCATATTATACCCACATAAGTGAATGGTCTATAACTCGATGGAAAATAAGTAGAATATGGTCAATAGCTTAGATGAGAGATAAAAACAAACACAAGATAAAATAACTTATGAATCTTGTGCAATTGATCAAGTAGTTTTTTATCGAGTATTAATGGTTTTTGAATCCCATTAAAGTATTAGGAATATACCACCAGGAGGTCGTTAGGTCATGAAAAGAGGTCAAAAAATGCATGGCCATGTGAGAAAAAAAAATGAAAAGGTGACCAAAGAGAAGACCAATTATATATAGAAACATGAACAGTCTTGATTACTATAATAAGTGTTGATTCTCGTTGACCCCACAAAGTGACCAGTTAATGGGGCCAAATTTGAAATTTTCTCAAAATTTTCTTCTAGTCATTGAAAATTGACATGGTTACACTAGATGCATTCCTTAACGGCATGCGAGGGTTTCAAGACTCAAATATTACTCATATTATACCCACATAAGCGAATGGTTTGTAAATCAGTGGTCAATAAGAGGAATATGATCAATAGATTAGATGAGAGAAAATTACAAAGACAAGATCAAATAACTAATGAAGCTTCTGCAATTTATCAAGTAGTTTTTTATCGAGTATTAATGTTTTTTGAATCTCATTAAAGTTTTAGGAATATACCACCAGGAGGCCGTTATGAAAATGGGTCAAAGAAGACATGGCCATGTTATAACTCAAAAGGAAAATGTGACCAAAGAGAAGACCAATTAGATATAAGAACATGAACCGTATTGATTACTAGAATAAGTGTTGATTCTTGTCGACCCCTCAAAGTGATCAGTTAATGGGGCCAACGTTGAAATTTTCTCGAACTTTTCCTGTAGTCATTGAAATTTGACATGGTTGCACTAGATGTATGGCTTGAGGTTATGGGATGGTTTCAAGACTCAAAGATTACCCATATTATACCCACATAAGCTAATGGTATGTAACTCAATGGCCAATGAGTGGAATATGGTCAATAGCTTAGATGAGAGAAAAAAAGAAAGATAAGATCAAATAACTGATGAAGCTTGTGCAATTTATCAAGTAGTTGTTTATAGAGTAGTAATGTGTTTTGAATCCCATTAAAGTATTAGGAATATACCACACATCATTGGCCTTGGTTGGATGGTGTGTGTTGTGGTAGTGCATGTTGGCTTGGTGAGATTTCCATAGGAGATACACCTTGATATTGTAACATTTGCTAGATATCACGTAGGTGGTAATGTGTTTGATGATGTTAGGATCCTCATTGATGTACTTTTTCATAAATTTGAGCTATATGAGGGGGAGTAGTACATACATATTTGATGATCAAGCATTTTCCTAGGGTTTGATGAGGTATTATCATGTTATAGTCCTTTGGTGGTGCACCCTATATTCAAGCCTAGGTTGAGCTTCTATTTTATCATTGTTTTGTTCTCATGGTGAACTTTGCTAGGAGATATAACTTTTATTTTCATGGTACAACAATTGTTGGAGTGCACCCCCCCCATTGGAACACGTTCATGTTGATTTAATTTGTTGGCGACTATTGGGTGGTTGGACTATTGTTTATTAAATTATTAGGCCTTATGCACACATGTTAAGGCTGATTTAACCATTTAATGGTTAATTTCATCATTTTGAAGGTTAATTTATATAGTAACCTATTTCAATTGGCAGTTGTTCACACTTGGAGGGATTTATTTGGAGGAGACTTAGGGTTTGGATGGAGCGCTCCTCTCTTGGGCATAATCAGGGTTTTGGATGAAACACTCCTCTCCTGGGAATAACTGTCAAGGTTTGCATGCATTAGTTTATCATGTTGGAGAGGTTGGCAAACTTCTTCCCAAGGTGAAATTCACATGGAGATATTTTATTTTTTTTGTGTGGTTGAGATAGTTACATGGAACAATCTTCTAGGATGCACCTCTCCCAATTTATCTCTCATCATTATTGCATGGATATTTCAGCTACACTTGACATATTTTAACCTCTATTGGAGAGTGCCCTCACCTCTTTGACTTGGCACATATATTATTTTATTGAAGGTGGTTATGGAGTAGTTTTATTGAGGAGCACATGGCATATTTGGAGGCCTACACATGTGTCACTTTGCATTCTCTTGCTTGGTATTATTTCTATTATTGGAGCTTTATCTTGGAGGATGCACTTGTGGAGATATTTTATTATTTGTTGTGTGGTTGAGGTAGTTACATGGCACAGTCTTCTAGGATGCACCTCTCTCGACTTATCTCTCATCATTATTGCATGGATATTTCAGCTACACTTGGCATCTTTTGACCTCTATTGGATATTTCCCTCACCTCTTTGACATGGAACATACATTATTTTATTGGAGGTGGTTATGGAGTAGTTTTATTGAGGAGCACATGGAATATTTGGACACCTACACGTGTGTCACTTTGCATTCTCTTGCTTGGTATTCTTTCTATTCTTGGATATTTATCTTGGAGGATGCGCTTGTGGAGATATTCCACTTTCTATTTTGGGGTTTGACCACATCTTTTATTGTGAAGTGATTAATCTAATTGGCACCGTGCACTTTCTTTCATGAAGTTGGTTTCCTTGGCATTCATACATGCAGATTGGTTGCATACATATTGTGGACCACCTATTATTTTAGGGATGGTTGTTATGGAGCATTATCCTAGGATGATTATTTTATTGTTATTTGGGAGGAAAAATTTAGTGTGCTTTTCTAGGTGCACCTTGGAGCACACCCTCTTATGGTGAGGTTATTTTATTGTTTTTTTGCATGCATCCATCTTGGGGGGTACATTCTATGTGGACCTTTTGCATGTTGACTTGGTTATCATGCATATTTTTAGTTGTACGCCCTCTCTTGGAGATCTTTATTGTATTTTTCCTCCTACTTTTGGATGAGGGTGAGTTCTCTTGGAGAGTCTTGTGTCCACATATATTGACATGGTAACCCATGTTGATGTTTTGGTAGCTTTGGGAGGTATTAACCTCCAAGTGTAACCTTTGTACGCATATTAGAATATTCTGGAAGTAAGAGAACCATTAAAGTAATGGCCCCCCCTGGCACTAATTTCTATACCCTTTCTTAATTTCTAGAAGTGACTACTCTCTTGAAGGACAACCTGCAAGTCCCTCATTTTTGTCTCCTGGACGAGAAGGACTTGATGTTTTTCAACTCTGACAAGATTTTTCATTGTCTCTCTCTTTTCTTTGCTCCCCAAACCTCTACAATTCCAGGAGACCAATTTCATTATTTACCAGAGGATTTATGTTCCCCCCTTTTGGAGGATTGAGAACTACCTTGGCCCCCACCTTTGGAGGGTTGTGAACTTCCTTGGGATTTTCCTCCATTTGTGTCTTTGTTAAAGGTTCCATTAAAAGTTTTTTAAATTCTCAACTCCTTGTCCCAATCTGCTTTTTCATCCCTTCTGTTTCGATTTGATCGGTGAACCATCTTCTTAATCACCGCATTTTGAGAGGTCTTTCTATTGGACTCATCCCTCGATTCCTTCAGTTTACACATTATTGTTGACAGGTTGAAATGACCTTGATCAATAGTAGGCGTTACCCCTTGTGAGAATTCATGAATAGAACTCGTACCATTTGAAGTAGGGAACCCATATGGATTTTGGCCTGACAGACATTACTAGTTTTGGGGTTTATTGGTTGTGGTTGAGTCCACCATTGATGGTTTCTAATCTAAAGAATGAAATGAAACTAATCTAAGATGAAAATGTATGTGTCCAAACATAAATAATAGTAACCAAGAAGTAAGCACATAACCACACATGCACATGTCGATGTCCTAGGAAATAGTTCACCGAGAATAAATACAAGAATCTGAGTAAATATAATATATCGGAGGAACCAAATTTGACAAATCTTGAAGCGAGGGAAGTGAGGGAAGCAAGGAGAATGGTGGAACAACATAGGATGTG
The DNA here is from genome assembly GCA_032191745.1 of Picea mariana. Taxonomy (NCBI): domain Eukaryota; kingdom Viridiplantae; phylum Streptophyta; class Pinopsida; order Pinales; family Pinaceae; genus Picea; species Picea mariana. The sequence goes on from JASDQU010306663.1 coordinate 24,732, forward strand.
TATGTACTAACACTCAAGGAGGATGATACATGATATAAACAAGATCTATTAGAAAAGGATGATACCTTATTTGAAGACCTTGATGAAATATATACCATAGAGGAGATATTTTAAAGAGAAAAAAATCCCATGGGTCAAGGAAAGATATAGGAACATATTTATAAACTATACAAAATGATAGCTCCTAATAAAATACAATGTGGTCAAGTAATGGCACGACTTCATCAATAAAGAGGAAAAATCCTATTTCAAGTACCTTTTAACTAATCATAGAATCTACTCTATACAACCATCAATTTCTCTTAGGCCTCATACCAAGTATCATCAGTAAGAACATGAATGTGAAACTTATGGATTCAATTTCAAAAGAGGAATTGTATGATAAGGGAAATGAATTCCAAACTCTTACCAAAAAATGTGACATTCAATAAATGTAGATATATTATAAGGAATTAAATAGTCAACGAAATCTTGGAAAATACTCGAATCCCTGAAGAAGCTATATACTCAATAGAACTAATTCCTACTAAAGAAGCTATATACTCAACAAAATTGAGAAAAAATAAACACATTCTTCTCTAATTAGATCTAGTATTCTTCTCTAATTAGATCTAATATTCTTCTCAAATTATTCATCTCAAGGGATAGATCTAAATTGGAGGAAATAAATGATTACTAGGGAGTCTCCAATAATGGTCAAATGACAAACTTGTCGTTGAATGGATATTAGCAGGCCTTGGTAGACAACATATTCTTTGAATTTATTGTTGGTCATATTCCCAAGATTCCAAGAGTAACTTACTTATCGATGTCACCACCGGGTCCAAGAAGGAACCCTCCCGCACTTTCCTCCCCTTCCCAAAACCTAAATTGTATAACCATAACCATTATCCTTTATAACAATTTATGTAACCTTTATATCATCATCATAATCAACATATTCATCATGCTCCTCCTCATCATTTTCATCATCATCATTGTCATTGTCTTCATCGTCATCATCATCATTGCCATCTCCATCATTGTCGTCATCATCATCATCATCATCATCACCATCATCATCATCGTCATTGTTATTGTCCTCGTCATACTATAACTATAACCCTTATCCTTTTAACATTATAACCCTTACTATATAACCCCTTACCTTATAACATTATAATATATTTATTATATTATTATATAATATTTATTAATTATATAATATATTAGTTATTATTAATATATTTATTATATTGTTATATAATATATTAATTATTATTAATATATATATACACAATATAATATATATTAATCATATAATATAGATTAAATATAACACAATGTTTAATACACAACATATATTGAAATAACAAAATAAAATGTAACCATCACAAAACAAAAAAAACAAAACTAGGCCAAGCCCGCGAGGTGTGAAGTTATTCGATCCCACCCGAAACAAAACCCTTTGCACACCAATCTGTGAGGTGTGAAGGTATTCGAGCCCACCCGAAACAAAAACCTATGCATGTGAATTTATTGGATCCCACCTAAAACAAAACCTTTGACAAACCTTGAAGCGAGGGTAGTGAGGGGAGCAAGGAGATTAAGGGTAGCGAGGGAAGCAAGGAGACCGAGGGAAAGGAGACAAAACTCATGGGACGAAGAACATAGTTGGACCTACATACCACAACACATTTGACACTGAGACCCTGCACACTAGAGAGATATTGATGTCAATACCTTGCACACGAGAGCATTTGATGTCGAGACCATTTCAGCATGAATGTAAGAGACCATTTTACGCGGCCAATATCGATGGTGAGTATCTCTAGCACATAATCCTTGAGTTTGGTTTATTTTCATTTTGTTTTTCTTTTTAAGATCACTAAAATGCCCTAGGGTTAACTTGCATTTTTAATCTCATTCAATGCCCCTAGGAAGTCCCAAAATTTAGAGCGCCATAGATGCATAGAAAGAAATCCTTCCCTAACAAAAGAAACCAAATTCCTGCAAAGGATATCAACCTTCATAGCAACACATTTCAAATCCATATGGGTCCAATCCTTCGCTGCTATCTGGGTAATAACAAGCTTCAAATCCCTCAAGAAGGCATGACCACTCTCATAACTATGTCCCAACTCTTCTTCTATAGTCAAAGAAATATCATATTGACATTCTTTATGATATTCTTGTTGAGTAAAAGGAGGCATTGCAACAAGTTCAACCATTCCTCCATACATCTTTGTCAGAAAGTTTTCCTGAGATCTTTTACAAATTTGTATAATTTTTACACATGATTCATGTTTTAATTCCTCTACATTAGGGACATCCACATCTTTGATAGCGATGTAAAATAGTCCCTTGAACAGATTTTCTTCATTCTTCACCAGGTTCACCTCACTTTATTTATTTAGTGGAATACCTTATTTTTCTTTATTCCCCATTCATAAGAAATTGTAATTTTTTTTCATTACTTTTTCAGGAATAACTATAGGAATGTATGCTAATGAATGCCAATAAACATGATTAGCTTCGAGTCAATATTCATTCCTTGTGATAACCATCTATGGAAGCAATTTAACGCTCTTTTTATATCTTTTCATAAATCTAGTTCTAGTCTTTGAACCTATAATCATTTTTCTTCAACATGGAACCTAGGTACTTCACCCCCATTATCAAAGGAATATACATTAAATGGTAGGATTTGAATCAAACTCCTTTCCTTCTTCACTACTAAACCATTAAATAAAATATTTACTTTATGTGATTTAACTTCCATTATAGTTTCTCTATAGTATAGGTCCATTTTTTTCTTATATTTGTTCTCTTCCATAACAAAACTAGTACCAAACAAAATATCATCATCCACAAATAACAAATGAGACATTGTTATAGTTCTACCCACTTTTATCCATTTTAAAACTCGTCCTTTATACTCATTCACAACCCTGTTTAAGCCTTTAGCTACTAGTAGAAAAAGGAACGGGGACATGGGATAACCCTATCTTAAACCCCTTGAAGGAGTAAAACACTAGAGGAAAAACCATTAATAAACATTGCAAATGATACCAATGAAGAACAAACCATTATCCAATTTATCATCTATATATTTTTACCCATGGATGAGCCTTAGTGTTAAATGCAACTAACTCACCATGTCATATGCCTAATAGATCTAGATTTAGAACCATAGAAAACATATTTCTAATTTCTATTGTATGAACCCCTTCTTGAGCCACCCCCACTACATCTTGTATTTTCCTTTCATGTAAAAAACCAAACTATTCTTTGGAAATGGATTTAGAGAATACTCTCTTTAATCTATTTTTTTATAATTTTAGCAATTCTTTTGTAAATTGCATTGCATAAAGAATAGGCCTGAATTCCTCTAAATATGAATGATTGTCCTTCTTTGGTATGAGGGAAATAAAGGTACATTTTATGGTGCCTAAAACTTTCCCTAAAGGCATATATTCTTCCACTATGCTCAATAGATCCTCCTCTAGTAAATCATAAAATCCCAAATAGGAATACAATGTCCACCCATAAGGACCTATGATTTTTTATTTTTACAATGATTCCATAACTTCTCTAAGCTCTCCTCTAGTTATCTCTGTTTCCATGTCTTCATTTTCCTCTTGATCCATGAACCTAGGAAAGTACGAAGTCATTTTGATTATTTCTTCTATATTGGTCCTAGGAGGTTATTGATAGATCTTATAAAAATGGGTTAACCCAATCTCTCCTAAGATATTCTGACTATACTGCAATCCTCATTTTCCACTTCCTATATCATATTGATATTTTTCATGTGCTTTGCATAATTATGAAAGGACTTAGTGTTCCCATCCTTTTCTACCCACCAAATTTCCAGACTCTTCATCCTCCATTTGTATTCCTCCCATTCAATTCACTTATTTTCATCTCTTCCAAAATATCTAACTATTCCTTTTCATCTTTTGAAAATATCCCTACATTGTTTTGGTAATTTCTTTTGACAATATGAACCTTGACATAATTTAGGTCTCTCTATGATTTTATAGTTTTATTTTTCTCATTTTGCAATGACCATATTTACTCTTTTTAAGTTCTCTACAAAATCGAAACATTTATAAGCTTTCATTAGAAGAGTTAAACTTCATCGAATTCCAACCAACCAACAATCTGAATTATTCATTGTCTGACCATTTTGGGTTGAATATAAAATGATTAGGAGGTTTGTTTTAATCTTTCTTAATTTGTAATAAGACAAGGAGATGATTTTATGAGACATCCTCTCCAACCAATATCCTAATCCTACTAGGTTCCACATCCATAAATCTATTCAACCTTTTAGATACATCACCATCCCCTACCCTATAATTCCTCAATGTAGGGACTGATTTTAATTGCACCACATCACAAAGTCCTACTTCTCTGAACATCTAAACTAAGTAATCTACAAATGAGTTTGCCTAACATTAGTTCCCTAGGAATATCCTCTTTTAGTAGCGATGTTTAGATCCTGACCTAATATAACATTCTCTTCCTTTAAGGTTCCTAGATTGAAAAAATTGAAATACCTTTTTTTCTTCATAAGGATCATACAGATTGATGATGGAAAAGGTCTTCCCTATTTCCATCAACCTCAATTCTATTACAAAATATATATTTAGAAAAAATGATTGAGTGAGATGTAAGGATCTATTCCACTCTATTAAAAACCCTCTAGATCTCTCATTCACATCCAAAATTAGAAAGGTCCAATCTTTGAGAAAAGAGAGAAGTCTCATTTTTCTTCCCCTCCCCCCCTCCCCCCTCACACATAGTTCCTTCGTTTAGTAGAACCTTTTTTTTTGTATTGACGAATCAACCTTCTTGAGAGATGTAACATCCCACTCTTGTGAGCACATGTTATTGACTTATTCTTTGAGGACACTTGTGTGCAAGTGATCCAGTTATAGTACATGGTTATTGTTTCTCTTATGGATTTTTATGATGATCTTGATGGATTGTGATTTTATGTTATTTTTTATATGCATATTGATAGATGTTATTGAAAAATTTCCTTGAGTGTGTAGGACACTTGATGGATTGTGGATGCCGAGGGAATCAATGGAACTCCTTGGACTCCAAATTGAGTTAGGGAGTGGATTGTATTGGTTTGAGTATTTCATGTATGCATATGTGACATATGATCTCTTATAGTATGATTTTATATTTGGATCATTGACAGTGTTTCGTTGATGGATGCAGACTGACGAATTCTTTCTAATATGACTCACATAAGGATTAAAGGGGCCATTCACATACACCATATATTGAGGAAGAGGAGTGACAACATCCCTTTCACAACCTACTAGCACTCCCATCATGGATCGAAATGTAGGTTAACAATTACCTAGTTCGAGAGGTCCACGATGTCGTGAGGGAAGACTAATATAGTTGTTCATGAATATTTCTAAGAGGCATGCAATAAGGGAGGATCCTTATTCCTTAGAATCCCTTAGTCTGTCACAAGGTCACCCGAATAGAGTGTTGACTCCAAGGGTTGGAAAACTACCAAAACCAGTCAAAGGCGAGTGGCACCCTTGGAGCACGATGTGCATCTTGAAGGGCACATCATGTAAATAAAAATTGAGTCCATGAATCTAGGTGGCCTAGAAAACCTTGACCAAATAATTAAACCTTGTAAAATCTTGAGAATTGCCATATTAATTAATTAATTAATTAATTAGTAATTGTAACCCCAAATGAAATCTAAGCCTATTCAAACTTTAAGCCTAAGTCTGAGTTCTTGTAGGAGGCTAACACTAAATTATTAACTAATTTAAATAAAAAGGAGGGAATGAAGAAAATCAAGTAAGATTTAAGAAAAGGGAAATATATCTAAACAAATGTCAAGGCACATGGGTGCAGGAAATATTAAAATGGAGTTTTAGATAAGAAAGAAATAAAGATGAGAGAATGTGTATGTATAGAAAGGTATCTAGAGTCTAGTTAACACTAGTCTAACTAGAAGACGATTCTTATTTTAACTCAACTAGATTTAGTAAGGTGTCAGTCAATAAATGGGAATAAGGGGAATAAAGAGAAAACTATGAGTGATTTAAGAAGAACTATTAGGATGGGTGAGGAAAATTGAATTTAATTAAAATAAAATGTGGATTTAGTTGTGCAACTTGGGGAAATGGTGACAAGTGTAAGGGGGAAATAGTTCTAAATAATCTAATTAAAAAGTGAATTAAATATGTAAGTGGGAATGCCTCATTAAGGAAACTCTTATAAAGTAAATGGGGGAAATGGAAAAAAAAATGATCACACTAGTTATGGGTAAAGTTATGCTGCAGACATTTTGACTGGTTTTAGTTATGAGAGTTGGGATACCCAGTGTGAGAGAGACTTGTGGCTCTACCTTGCAAGGAAAGATTGTCACTAGAGTCTTTTGGTTCTATGCATGGTCCCTTTGCGGCTCAGGGGGCTAAGGGGGGAGAAGAGTACCCTTAGCATTGGCTAGGAGGTACCGGTGAAGTCTCAGAGATTAGAAAATGGGAGGAAGGAAGGATCTCTAGTCGCCGAGGAACATCCTCCATCAATGATCTTAGTTGGTCACAATATTTTATTGATAGTTATTAATTTGTATTAGAATCTAAATTGTAAATTTGAATTCTTGTAAAGAAGTCAATTTCGATTAGTGATATGTCTTATTTTCCTTCATATGTTGATCAATTTACCGCCTATCTGGTTGCAAAATTTTATTTAAATCCATGGTAGATTCAATGTTGT
>JASDQU010306663.1:40562-53526 GCA_032191745.1 Picea mariana
ATCATTTTATTGCTATGATGAGTCGAATAACTATATACCGATCTTATTCCTAGTTTAGTGACTGCCTAGTTTTTGCAAGCCGTAATAACCCCAAGAAGGAAACTTGGGTTGTTGGGTGTCTTCAAGACTTCATAGGTTACACAACCTGAGCTTAACCCCGGCTGCAAGAAAATTATACTATTTAAAAATAGTTTTTCTATTTCTGATTGCCCGACCCTCGAGCAAGAGATTCCATATACGACAGGTGGGGTCTCGGCCAGCATAGACTTCTAGTTATTGTACAATAACTTGAGCCTATAAAAAAAACTATAAAAGAATGTTAAACCTTGACTGGGCTTCTAGATCTCCACATTATTCTCATTGAAGTAACAAGAGTCATAATCTTGACTCAATGTTTAAACCCTGAAGGAACTGAGAGCCCGTTTTAGATGTGCACCAGACTGAGCCTTAGAAATTGATGGACGAATATTCACTCACACAAATATCATCGAGATCCATTGAAGGGGGTTTCCACCTGGACGCATAATATCCTTTGTGCTCTATCCCTTCCTTGGGTGGTTGATTTCTTTTTTTTTTTCTCAGTCAAGTCTCTGCCATTCTTGTTGGGTGACTCCTACAACCCCTATGCCTTGAGACCTCCTGGGCATAAAGAATGATTGGAGGTTAGATCCCTTCGTAGTAGTTGATACTTAAGTTCCTGATAGGGTGATACACTGGGGTGATTATCCCTTCCACCGATACCCCAACCATGTTTTAGAAAAAATCCCAACTCTAGCCACAATGGTCACCACCAAATCGCGTCCCAACCAGATTTAGGTTGTGTTGATCTTTTATTTTTTCCAGAAATCCAAAATTGGTTTCCATTTTTTCTTAGCCAATGAGTCCACCTGTTCGCTTCCCCTGCAATGGCCTTCCCTGCGATTACTTTTCTCCCTCAAGGGTCATCAATTTCAAAATCCTTGCTTCGTTGACTATTCTTAATCCCAAGACTTAGAAATTTGGTGACTAGTTCACCTCTTTAAAAGGCTGTCGTGACTCTTGAGGAATTGGGTAAAAGTTATCAGGTGAGTAAGTGGTGGCCTCATTGTCTAATAAAAAAAATCCCCTCCTAAATACCTTCCTCTTGAACTTGTTTTTTTATTTAGCATTTCATGTCTACCTTGTAGCTCACGGATTGGATTCTCAATCTTCTTTTGGTTATTATTCCTGGATAAGAAGATGACTCATGAACCCTTACTTGTTAAGTTGATTGATCTTATTATAACTCCTCTCGAATGGATATATGATTATGGTGTGGAGTCTGGATGAAATTTCCTAATTATGTAAATTTCCTCAAGCTAATAAGATTTTATTCGCGAGTATATAAATGGATAGAGGTTGATTTCCTTAATTACTAGAAGTCTCTTTATCATGGCCCTTCTCTACATAAATTGTGCTTAATTATTTTGATTGGGATACCATCGTGAATGTATAGGCTAGGATGGATTGGTAATTGTTCTCCTTAACTAGGTAGATTGCTTTCATTTTATCATGTGTCAAGGTGTCGATTGGGTCAAGGGGATATGAAATTTTGGTGTGGGAATTCTTTAGATATTGTTTAATATATTTAATATTTTTATGGATATGTAAGCAACTTAATTATTGTCATTCTACTTATGAAGACTTGACTTCTAGTTCTTTATATATAAATATATAAGTTAACTTCTGAATCTTATATATTGCATAATCATGGCTAATCTTCTTATAGTTTCATGATCGGGTATGTAAAGTAACTTAGAGTCCTTACTTATGGCTTGTGATGATTAAATTCCTTATGGCTTTGAAGAAAAGAGATATGTAAATTAGTATCAAATTCTTATTGTATTGTTAAAATAAGACCTTTCATTCAAATTATGTTGTTATAGTTGAACTAGGTAGAGGCTCTAGACATAGAACTTGAACCACTAATGGATACTTGACTTAAATGACCTGACCTGAAACATTACTTGTAATAACTTGAAGTAGATCCTTATCTGATGCAAGGAATTTACTATGCTCTGGTGGTTTATTATTTGGCCTTCTTTCTCAGATTACTCGCGTGCCATGAATTAATGTTGAGGTATGATTGATAAAGTAATTAGCTTACTCTTGCACCATGAAATTAAAGTTGATGATTACTCTTGCGTTGTGAATAATTGATGATTAAGATTGATTGATTGATTGATCTAGTTGATTTTCGGTTTGATTGGATTAGTGGAATTTAGACACCTCCTTGTTCCTCAAAATAGTCTCCATCCCTGAGACCTTGAATGGTCAAAATAAATCGGATGAATCCTGGACTTGAGCATTGCTTATGTGTCGTGGAGGTCCTAACCATGCAAGATAGGTTGGGTAGGTAGTTCCTTATTTATTCAGTGATATGGTTGATCATTATTTATATTTTTCTTCGGTTGAGTGTGATGCGTTGAAGGACATCACTATTTGTGTTTATGTGTGGATCATGTGTCGCTATTATTTATGTTAACGCATTGGCTTGTGTCATTATTGATTACGATGATGTGTTTCTTGTATTGCTATTAATTTTTTTGTGACAATTTTAAAATTTCTAACAGAAATAAATAAATAAATAAAATAATTTACCCATTTGTACATTGATGTTTGTTGACGCAACGACATGTGTCATTACATATGGTATCAAAGCGAGTTTAACCCCGCGACTTGGGATCATTACGCCTTCCACTATATTAAACACTTGATTAATGAATTATTGCTAATTAAAAGTGAAATTTTTCCATGCAGGTAATCATGGTTAGAGGACGCTGTGGAGGTAGATGACGTGGTGCTAGGGGAGGAGTTGTGACGTCTCCAGTAGAATCCATGCTAGAGGGGTATAACCCCCAAGGAGAAGAACAAGTCATTGGACAGGAGCAAATTATTGTGGGGGATGTGGTTGATTTGATGAGGTCCTCTCATAGGATGTCAGAGGCCCTGATTAACCGACTAGATAAAGATGAGGCCAGGGCACTTGTACCCAATGAGGGTTCGCAACGCGCTCTAGCTAGTACTGGTAGAATTCATAGACAACTCGAGAAGGTGAAGTTTCCTGAGTTCATGGGTGCCACATATGGATCAGCTGCTGAGGCATTGTTGGAGAACATGGCGATGTGCTTTGCACTTCACAACTACACCTCCAACATGAAGGTCCGCATGGCGGTATTTCAGCTGAAGGGGAGTGCTCTTCTATGGTGGAAGATGCTCCCACCTCAACTAAACATGGTCATCAAAGATGTATCATGGGAAATGTTCAAGGAGCAGTTTCGGGAGAGGTATATGTCAAAGTAATTCATCGAATGTCAACTCAATGATTTCAATGCCTTACGACAAGGTGGTCATATGGTGCCAAAGTATGAGGTCAAATTTATGGAGTTACTTTAGTATGCCCCACATTTGAACACAGAGAAGATGTAGGTTAACAAGTTTGTGTTCGTCATTAAATTAAACCTTCGTGCAAAGTTGAGGATCCTAATGCCTCAAATGTTTCACGATGCAGTATAGAAGGCCCTCATAGATGACTAGTGGGGTTCGGGGCAGGACACCTAAAAGATCAACGGGACAAACAACATTAGGTGCACAACATCATCAGACACCAGTCGGACAAACATTGGGATATCGCAATATGTTGAGAGGATCCACGTTCATGAAACCACATCGACCTACTCCTTAACATAGGACTCCCTACATAGGACCATCGCATCAGCAACAACGTCACCCACAACAGAAGCAGTTTAGGCTTGTTCAAAATAACAGACTAGGATCCCATGCTGGAAGGCCAACCACTTATACTTTGGGGACCAGGAGTACTGGATCGAAGATCGGGTGTTGGACATGTGGAGAGCCACATTACCAGTGAGACTGCTTGGTTGAGAGGGTCAGAGCATCCGGGTCAGCTCGACACACTATAGTTGGATATTTTGGCAAGGCCCACAGGATTCATGCAGTGGTGAATAACCGTCAGGCTAACCACCAGTCCCCTGTGCTCAAGATGTCAGGTACCATCTCCAACCAAACTTTTAGTATTTTGATAGATCTTGGTGCTACAAAGATCTTTATTTCTAGTGCAACGCTGAAAATAATTAATGTAAAGGTAGTCGATCAAAACAATTTTAGGTACGTATAAATGGATTCAGGTGCCAAAAAGAAGGTTGGAGGAACAATTACGGGCTTTCACATTAACTTGGGATATTTCTTAACAAAGTCTGACTTATATGTCATGATCTTAGGATTGTATGACATCGTGATCAATATGGACTGGTTGGAATCGCATGATGAGATACTCAACTATAAAATGAAATGGTTGAGTTTGAGCAATGATGAGGGAAAAAGAAGAATGATTGTACGAAGAAACCATGGAGTTCCCTTGAGGTTCATTTCTTCCATACAACTACAAAAGAGCATGTGCAAGGGATGCAAGCTATATGCAATATAAGCGCTAAATGAAAAGGGCCAGGATAAAGGATTAGAGAACCTTCTGGTAGTACGAGAGTTTTCTAAGGTGTTTTCAGAAGAGTTACGAGGCTTTCCACCTAAAAGTGAGTTGGAGTTTACAATTGAATTAAAACCTAGAACTAAACCGATAACAAGAATTCCTTATCGGATGTCGACACCTGAGTTATAGGAATTGAAAATGCAACTAAAGGATTTGTTGGAACTAGGACTTATACACCCAAGTGTATCACCTTAGGGTGCGCTTGTTATTTTCATAAGAAAGAAGGATGGGTCGTGGAGACTCTGTATTGACTACCATTAATTGAACAAGGAATTGATCAAGAACCAGTATCCATTGCCAAGAATAGACGATTTGTTTGATCAAATGAAAGGCACGACAGTTTTTTCAAAGATTGAATTGATATAAGGTTATCACCAGTTATGAATTAAAGAGGAACAAATTCCTAACACCACCTTGAAGACGAGGTTCAGACACTACGAGTTTATCGTTTTATCGTTTGGACTGACAAATTCCCTGGGGATATTCATGAGCTTGATGAATGGGGTGTTCCGTGAATACTTGGACAAGTTTGTTAAGGTATTCATTGATGACATATTGATATATTCTTAGACGACGGAAGAACATGAAAAACATTTTCACTTGGTACTACAATGTTTACGAGAAAACAAATTATACGAGAAACTGTCGAAATGCTCTTTTTACCAATTGAGGATTCGTTACTTAGGGCATGTTATATCTAATGAAGGCATCGATGTTCATCCAAAGAAGTTATAGGCTATTATGGAATGGCCTATGCTGACAAACGTACCATAAGTACATAGATTTATGGGTTTAGCAGGATATTACTGACGGTTCATCGAAGTTTTTTCGAAGATAGAAAATCCGATCATGGAATTGCAGAAGAAAAACAAGAAGTTTGTATGGACTGAGAAGTGTGTGGAATCATTTCAAGGGATAAAGGGGTTTTTGACTACAACACTGATACTAAAGGTCCTCGACATAGAAAAGGAATTCTTGGTATGCACAAACACATCCAAGGAAGGCTTAGGAAGAGTCTTGATGCAAGACGGTTGAATGATCTCTTACATTTCAAGGAAATTGAGAAAGCATGAGGAGAAATATGCCACACATGGTTTGGAGTTATTGGCCATTATGTATGCATTGAGAGTGTGGAGACACTATTTGATTGGATCGAAATTCGAACTAAAAACAAATCATTGTGGATTGGAGCAGATATTTACGCAGAGTGACCTGAACGCACAACAAAGGAGTTGGTCATAATTGCTTAGTGAATATGATTTTGAGATTACTTACATAAAAGGAACAATGAATAGAGTGGAAGATGCATTGAGTCAGAGACCACGCATATTCTCAGTGATACCTCTTCAGATGAATATTCGAGAAAATATTCTAACTATATAGTTCGACGATGACTTGTGTAAAGAGGTTAAGAAAAATATCGGACAAGACACCATGATGGTACCAAAATTTGAAGGATATACATTGGACAATGACGGATTGATGATGTATAATAACTGGATTTACGTACTGCCTAACAAAGAATTGAAAAGTTTTATCTTAAGAGAAGCTCATAGAGAAGTGTACATGGCTCATGCAGGAGTCACGAAGATGAGGGAAGACCTTAAGCCCTTATTCTTATGGAAATGAATGAAGGTGGACATAGTTAGCTACATGGCAAGATGTCTAGAATGTCAGCAAGTGAAGGATGAACATAGACACCCGAAAAGATTACTACAACCACATGCTATTCCAGAATCCAAAAAGGAGGTCATTTCTATGGACTTTATTGTTGGATTGTCGCTAACGGCAAGGAGGCATGACTCGATTTTTGTGGTATTTGACACTCCAAGGAAGAGTGCGCATTTTATCCCTATGCATACAATGTATCAGGAACCAAACATATATAGAGTTTTTATTAGCGAGATTGTGAGGTTACATGGCATGCCAAAAAGGATCATATCCGATAGAGGATCATTGCTTACAGGACATTTTTGGACCAGTTTCCAAGAGGCCTTGGGGACACAACTGAACTTTAGTACAACATATCTCCCTAAGACAGACAGATATACAGAAAGAACAAACCAAATTTTGGAAGATATGTTGCGTATGTATGTAATGGACCAACAAAAACATTGGGAAGAATTCTTGTCATTGGTAGAGTTTGCATAAAACAATAACTATCAAAGTACCATTAAGATGGCACTGTTTGAGTTTCTTTACGGGCGACCATGTCGGACACCATTGAGTTGGGATCGACTTGAGGATAGGGTCTTGGTAGGAACAGAATGGATACAAGAAATGGAAGAACAAATGAAAATGATAAGACAAAACAGTTATGCTGATGCGGATCGCATTGACCGCAATTATGAAGTTGGCGACCGAGTTTTCTTGCAGGTGAAACCGCACAAGAGTTTGATCAAGTTTGGAAAGGGAGATAAACTCTCTCCTAGGCTTGTGGGACCTTTCAAGGTTGTGGAAAATAAAGGACCCATGGCCTATCGACTAGCCTTGCCTGATTCTTTGAGGTGTATGCACGATGTTTTTCATGTATCTGTTTTGAGACATTATGTTAGTTATCCTACACATGTGATTGACATGATTTCCTTGTAGGTTTCGGACAAGGGTGCACTCACAACGGAGTCAATCCTCATTCTGGACCATCACATTCGACAATTATGGCATCAAACAATTGATCAGATCAAGGTCCATTGGGACAATCATAGTCCACACTTAGCTACCTTTGAGGACGCGTATGATATGCATCAACTATTTCCTTACTTATTTGATAGTTTAGACATATAGATCTCATCAGAAAATTTATTTACTGCATTTGATATACTGTACAACTTCGGGATGAAGTTTAAAAAAGAGGGGGTGTATGTAACATCATGCTCTTGCGAGCACATGTTATTGACTTATTCTTTGAGGATGCTTGCATGCAAGTGATCATGTTATAGTACATGGTTGTCGTTTCGCTTATGGAGTTTTATGATGATGTTGATGGATTATGATTTTATGTTATTTGTTATATGCGTATTGACATATGCTATTGACGAGTTTCCATCAGTGTGCTAAACACTTGATGGATTGTGGATGTTGAGGGAATAAATGGACCTCCTCAGACTCTGGATCGAGTCAGGGAGTGGATTCTATTGGTTTGAGTATTTCATTTATGCACATGTGACATATGATCGCTTATAGTATGATTTTATACTTGGATCATTGGCAGTGTTTCGTTGATGGATGCAAGATGGTGAATGCTTGCTAATATGCCTAATATAAGGAGTAAAGGGGAATTGCACATAGACCATATATTGAGGGAGAGGTGTGGCAACATCCTTGTCACAACCTACTAGCACTCCCGCCATGGATTAAATTGTAGGCTAATGATTACCTAGTTCGAGAGGTCCATGATGTCGTGAGGGTAGACTGAGACAGTTGCTCATGAAGATTTCTAAGGGGCGCACAATAAGGCAGGGTCATTATTCCTTAGAAGCCCTTAGTATCTCACAAGGTCACCTAAATGGAGTGTTGATTCCAAGGGTTGGACAACTACCAAAACCAGTCAAAGGCGAGTGGCACCCTTGGAGCATGGAGTGCATCTTGAAGGGCACGTTGCGTAAATAAAAATTGAGTCCATGAATCTAGGTGGCCTAGAAAACCTTGAGTGAATAATTAAACCTTTTAAAATCTTGAGCACTACCAGATCAATTAATTAATTAATTAATTAAAGAATGAATTAGTAATTGTAACCCCAAATGAAGTCTAAGCCTATTCAAATTTTAATCCTAAGTCTAAGTTATTGTAGGAGGCTAACACTAAATTATTAACTATTTTAAATAAAAAGGGATGGAATGAAGAAAATCAAGCAAGATTTAAGAAAAGGGAAATATATCTAAAAAAATGTTAAGGCACACGGGTGCAAGAAATATTAAAAGGGAGTTTTAATTAAGAAAGAAATAAAGATGAGAGAATGTGTACGCATAGAAAGGTATCTAGAGTCTAGTTAACACTAGTCTAACTAGAAGAAGATTCCTATTTTAACTCAACTCAGATTTAGCAAGGCATCGATCAATAAATGGGAATAAGGGAAATAAAGACACAACTAGGAGTGATTTAAGGAGTGAGGAAAATTGAATTTAATTAAAATAAAATGTGGATTTACTTGCACAACTTAGGGAAAGGGTGACAAGTGTAAGGGGGAAATAGTTCTAAATTATCTAATTAAAAGGTGAATTAAATGTGAAGGTGGGAATGCATCATTAAGGAAACTCCTATAAAGAAAATAGGGGAAATGGAAAAAAAGGATCACATTGGTTATGGGTAAAGTTATGCTGCAGAAATTTTGATTGGTTTTACTTGTGAGAGTTGGGATACCCATCTTGAGAGAGAGTGGTGGCTCTACCTTGCGAGGCAAGCTTGGATATAGAGTCTTCTGGTTGTGTGCGTGGCCCCTTTGCAGCTCGGGGGGTTAAGGGGGAAGAAGAGTACCCCTAGCATTGGCTAGGAGGTACCGGTTAATTCTCAGAGATTGGAAAGTGGGAGGAAGGAAGGATCGGCAGTCGCTGAGGAACATCCTCCATCAATCACCTTCATTGGTCACAATATTTTATTGATAGCTATTAATTTGTATTAGAAGCTAAATTGTAAATTCGAACGCTTGTAAAGAAGTCAATTTTGATTAGTGATATGTCTTATTTTTCTTCATATGTTGATCAATTTACCGCCTATCTGGTTGCGAAATTTTAATTAAATCCATGATTGTTTATCCAACATGAGTAGATTTAATGTCGTTGAAAGAGGGAATGTGGATAGGAATTTTAATCGAAATCTCTCTGCCTGTTCTTATCATTACAAAGATTGGAAATTGCACACCTCGTCGAGTTGTCAATACTAAGTTAATGGAATTTTTACCTCTGCATGATTATGATGTGCGCGCCTCTCGAATAATAAATTGGTTAAATATTAGTCCCTCCCTTATCAAATTCAATTTTTGGTGGGTTCCCTTTTTACTGTAAATCATCAAATGTTGGGGTAAGATCATTTTACTGCTATACTGAGTTGAATAACTATATACTGATCTTATTCCTAGTTTAGTGACTGTCCATTTTTTGCAAGCCGTAATAACCTCAGGAAGGAAACTTGGGTTGTTGGGTGTCTTAAAAAATTCATAGGTTACAGAACCCGAGATCGACCCCATATGCAAGGAAATTTTACTGTTCAAAAATAATATTTCCAGTTCTGATTGTCCAACCCTCGAGTAAGCGATTTCCTATACGAGAGGTGGGGTCTCGACCAACATAAAATTCCAGTTATTGTACAATCCCTGTAGCCTGTACAAGAAACTCTAAAAATAATTATAAACCTTGATTGGGCTTCTGGATGTCCACATTCTTCTCTTTGAAGTAACAAGAGTCATAATCTTGACTCAATGTTTAAACCCTGATGGAATTGAGAGCCTCTTTTAGATGTGCACCAGACTAAGCCTTAGAAATTGATGGACGAATCTTCACTCACACAACTATCATCGATACCCGTTGAAGGGGCTTGCCACCTAGACCCAGAATATCCTTTGTGCTCTATCCCTTCCTTGGGTGGTTGATTTCATTTTTTTTTTCTTAGTCAAGTCTCCATCGTTCTTGTTGGGTGACTCCTACAACCCCTCCACCTTGAGACCTCTCGGGCATAAAGAATTCTTGGTGGTTAGATCCCTTCATAGAAGTTGATCCTTAAGTTCTTGATAGGGTGATATGCTGGGGAGATTATCCCTTCCACCGATACCCCAACCATGTTTTAGAAAAAATCCCAATTCTAGCCACAATGGTCGCCACCAAATCGTGTCCCAACCAGATTTAGGTTGTGTTGATCTTTTTCTTTTTCCAAAAATCCAAAATTAGTTTCCCTTTTTGCATATCTAATGACTCCACCTTCTCGTTTCCACCACAATGGCCTTCCTTGCGATTACTTTCCTCCCTCAAGGGTCATCATTTTCAAAATCCTTTCTTCGCTGACTGTTCTTAATCCCAAGACTTATAAATTTGGTGACTAGTTCACCTCTTTAAAAGGTTGTCGTGACTCTTAAGAAGTTGGGTAAAAGCTATCAGGTGAGTAAGTGGTGGCCTATTCGTCTAATAAATAAAAAACCCTCTTAAAGACCTTCCTCTTGAACTTGTTTTTTTAGTTAGCCTTTCATGTCTACCTTGTAGCTTACGAATTGGATCCTCAGTCTTCTTTTGGTTATTATTCCTGGATAAGAAGATGACTCACGAACCCTTACTTGTTAAGTTGATTGATCTTATTATAACTCCTCTTGAATGGATATATGATTAGGGCATGGAGTCTAGATGAAATTGCTTAATTATGTAAATTTCCTCAAGCTAATAAGCTTGTATTCGCCAATATATAAATGGATAGAGGTTGATTTCCTTAATTACTAGAAGTCTCCTTATCATGGCCCTTCTCTACATAAATTGTTCTTAATACTTTTGATTGGGATACCATCGTGAATGTATAGTCTAGGATGGATCGGTAATTGTTCTCCTTAACTAGGTAAATTTCTTTCATTTTATCATGTGTCAAGGTGTCGATTGTGTCAAGGGGATATGAAATTTTAGTGTGGGAATTCTTTAGATATTGTTTAATATATTTAATATTTTTATGGATATGTAAGCAACTGAATTATTGTCATTCTACTTATGAAGACTTGACTTCTAGTTCTTTATATATAAATATATAAGTTAACTTCTAAATCTTTGTTATTGCGTAATCATGGCTATTCTTCTTATAGTTTCATGATCGAGTATGTAAAGTAACTTAGAGTCCTTACTTATGGCTTGTGATGATTAAATTCCTTATGTATTTGAAGAAAAGAGATATGTAAATTAGTATCAAATTCTTATTGTATTGTTAAAATAAGACCTTCCATTCAAATTATGTTGGTATAGTTGAACTGGGTAGAGGCTTTAGACATAGAACTTGAACCACTAATGGATACTTGACTTAAATGACCTGACTTGGAACATTACTTGCAATAACTTGAAATAGATCCTTATCTGATGCAAGGAATTTACTATGCTCTGGGGGTTTATTATTTGGCCTTGTGTTTTAGATTACTCACGCACCATGAATTAATGTTGAGGTATGATTGATAAAGTAATTAGCTTACTCTTGCACCATGAAAATAAAGTTGTTGATTACTCTTACGCTGTGAATAATTGATGATTAAGATTGATTGATTGATCTAGTGGATTTTCGGTTTGATTCGATTAGTGGGATTTAGACACCTCCTTGTTCCTCAGAATAGTCTCCAGCACTGAGACCTTAAATGGTCAAAATCAATGGAATGAATCCTGGCATTGAGCATTGCTTATGTGTCTTGGAGGTCCTAACCATGCAGAATAGGTTGGGCGGGTAGTTCCTTATTTATTCAGTGATATGGTTGATCATTATTTATATTTTTCTTCGGTTGAGTGTGATGTGTTGAACGCCATCACTATTTATGTTTATGTGTGGATCATGTGTCATTATTATTTATGTTAATGCATTGGCTTGTGTCGTTATTGATCATGATGATGTGTTGCTTGTATTGTTATTAATTTTGTTGTGACAATTTTAAAATTTTTAACGCAAAATAAATAAATAAATAAAATTATTTACCCATTTGTACATCGATGTTTGTTGACGTAACAAGATGGGTCGTTACATATGGTATCAAAGCGGGTTCAACCCCATGACTTGGGATCATTACACCTTCCATTGTATTAGAAATGTGATTAATGACTTATTGCTAATTAAAATTGAAATTTTTTCATGCAGGTAATCATGGTTAGAGGACGCCATGGAGGTAGACGATGTGGTGCTAGGGGAGGAGGTGCGACGCCTCTAGTCACATCCATGCCAGAGGGGTCTAATCCCCAAGGAGAAGAACAAGTCATTGGACATGAGCAGATTGTTGTGGGGGATGTGGTTCGTTTGATGAGTTCCTTTCAGAGGATGTCAGAGGCCCTGATTAACTGACTAGATAGAGGAGAGGCTAGGGCGCCTATACCCAATGAGGGTTCACAATGCTCTCCAACTAGTACTGGTAGAATTCACAAAGAACTCGAGAAGGTGAAGTTTCCTAAGTTCATGGGTGCCACATATGGGTCAGCCACCAAGTCATGGTTGGAAAACATGGCGATGTGCTTTTCACTTCGCAACTGCACCTTGAAGATGAAGGTCCACATGGCAGTATTTCTGTTGAAGGGGAGCGCTCTTCTATGGTTGAAGATGCTTCTACCTAAAATAAACATGGTCGTCAAAGACGTGTCATGGGAAGAGTTTGAGGAGTAGTTCCGGGAGAGGTATTTGTCAGAGGAATTCATCGAGTGCTAGTTGAATGATTTCAACGCCTTACAACAGGGTGGTCCTACGGTGTCAGAGTATGAGGTCAGATTTATGGAGCTACTTTGGTATGCC
>JASDQU010306663.1:67906-89931 GCA_032191745.1 Picea mariana
AAAATAGATAATATATGGTGAATAGATGTACAATGAGAGTGTCAAATATATAGAGAACCTAAAGGCACATATGGTGACCATTCATGAAAGGATGCATACCTTATACAATTAATAACTATTTACTATTATTATAACTTAATATTTATATATTTTGTATGTTACAGAATCTCAGGACAAACTGAGGGAAATGCAACTACATCTAGTAGATTTGATAGGTGAAGAAGAACCAGAGGTGAAACATTCAGAAGAAAATTTTGTAAACGGACACACTTTTTTCTTTCCGAAGGAAGATCGTGCTCTTACAATGATGAGAGAATAGGAGACATCAAGGTGCCACCCAGGTATCCACATTTTTTGAAATAATGGGTACCTAAGGAGATGCCTCTATTGGACACTAACTTCAGTGTCAACAATAGGATGTATCACATTGCACCATCCTCCCTACATGGCCTGGGGATATTTTCCATGGATGGAATAACTGTAAAATACAATTCAGTAATTGAATTGATGGACCATGTCGAACCGTGTTATAGTTATAACGATTGGATGTCGTTGGTCTGGTACATGCGAAGTATGCGGAGATAAGCACTCGTTGCAAATTATATACAACTAGTAAACAGTGATAAAAATAAGGGAGCGACTATCTATATTGATGGAAGTCCTAACACTTCCGGCAATATCGCAGGGTTTATAAACAACACATGACCCGGGACAACAAACAAGAAACCAAATTGCATATATGAGGTACACGAAGGAAATCGGGTAGTTATGTGCATAATAAAAAATATAGCTCTCGGGGAAGAGTTATTAGTGGATTACTATTTTAATCGAGTAGATATGTTGATCAATAGTGTGCGGGTACTTATGCGACACCTATTTAAGCGACCTCTAATTATTGTGCCATATTTTCTTTTATGTTTAATAATGTTTTAAATATTTCACGGTTCTAATTTTATTGTAATGTGGCAGGATGATCATGGTAAATCAATAGTCTCAGAACAGGTAAACGAACAACAATTTTAGATTTGCATTGAATGTGAATCTTATTTATGTGGCGATCAATTATTTTATTTGTTTACATAACTGAAATAACATTTATTTTGTTTAAATATGTAGTTGGTGGGCCATGATGTTGATGATGATTCGCTCGGAGAAATGGATTTGTACGCATCCCCTGAACCTATGGTATTAATAAAAAAAATATCAATAACGTGAACAAGGAACTTGATCGCTTGTTAAACATTGTAGGTCAAACTCCTGAAGTCAAAGAAAGGATCAGAGAAGTTATGACACAGCTTAACACATATGAGGTAATAACCATAATTTAAAGAGGTTTTATTTTTATGTCGTAAGATCAATTATGAAAGCTTGATTTTTAACTTTTACATTATCTAAACGAAAAAATGTTTTCTTTCTTATATAGGGATTTTTGAATCCTTCTAACCTCGACATGCATAGTGTCGGTAGTAATGGCATTGCACAAATGCCAGAGGGTACTAACGCAAGCCCTCACATACTCTCTAGGATGTTTCTATTCAGTTCTCTACCTTCCACACCATTAGGTGGGAGCCACGACATGCACCCGCACGAAGCCACACAGGTAGCCTATGGAGGTGGTGACAGAGATGAGGCTGATGATTTGACTAACTATATGATTTATTTTCCTAAAGAAAGACATGTGACTAGAACGAGGACCCTTGGGGGAACATTTATGGTCAACGAGGAAGGGCTTCCATTAAAGCAAGTTAAAGTCCCATGTAATTTTTAAAATTTTAATTGTTCCATGTTCTTTGTTTGGTCAAACATAAATCATATAAATTATTATTTTTAAATTAATAACCATATAATATTTTTACGTGTAGGAAACAATGAATTTTATAGGGCCTTGGAGAAAAAGGGATTTGCTTATTTTTGGGCCCACCATATGGGAGAGGTGGAATTCCTTGAATTCCAACCTCAAAATAGAATTGATGGATTATTTTGAAGGCCTTTTTGGTGTAGACACATTTAATAAAACCTTGGCCACTGCTGCAGCTAGCCAATATTTAAAATATATGTTGGAAACCTATAGGAAGCACTTGAAATAAAATGATAGATACGAGCATTCTATCATGATTCTAGAGAGGGAATGGAAGACCCTCATTGATGACGCAAAAGAGAAAAAAAATGACAGATGAAGGAAAAACACCCTCTGGTCCCAGAAGGTAAATTACAATTTGAATTCAATACCTTTAATTTATTTTAGATCTAAATAAAAATGTGGTATATATTAACTTACTTCAAAATTTTAATGATAGGTTGATTGACACTTCAAAGGAAACAAAAGAAAGGATTTTCAAATGTGGCCAGTACAGGCTAGGGCGGGGCGGCTACTTGAAGTTGCACTCACAAATTTTAAGTACCCAAATATATTATTTCTATCACCTTCAAAATTTTAGGTAATTGTAGCCAATAACATTAAAACTTCATACTCTTATGCAATGCAGGGTGACAACTTCGGAACTAAAACCATAGAGGAAGATGGAGGAAGCCATAGTCGAACACTGAAAAATATTGGGGCATTTCCCAAGATCTACTTTGCAAGATAAGGTAAATAAAATTCAATCCACATTAACCTTTCATTATTAATAAAATACAGTCAAGTTTGATATCATGGATAAATTTAATGTGTTACAACTTTTAAATTAATCAGGCGAGAAACACTATCAACGAGTCCACTAGTATTGGAGAGAAGTGTTTTGATAGCGGTTTGCAACCAAAAGATGGTTCTCCTGTGCAATCCCATTCCACTATGATATAGCCCCACCATAATGCTACAACAGTAATATGGCTGTATATTAATCATATACTTAATAATTATGTAGTTATACATTTTGCACTTCTAATTTTTTTTACTTATAAATTTTGGATTGTGTCCTTATAAAGTTTGTGATTTCAATGGCAGAGAATGTTGTACTTGAGGGTCATACAATTGAAGAGGAGAACGTAGGGGAAACCATTCCAACGGTGTTGACCAGTGCACCAGTTAAATAATCACATTGTAGGTGTTTTTTTTAATATTACTGAACTAATTCAATGATATTTAAAAATTGGCCATATAAATATTATATTTTTTTTATTTTGTAGGTGATGCCCCGTCAAAGCGGCCTCCATTACCCTGTGAGTACCCCGCCACTAGGTGTGATCTACGTGAGAGGACACAAGCACAATCATATTTTGAAGAGAAACTAGAGAACGAAGACATCGATATTGATGAAATACTTTGGAATTTTAGAGATAAGAAGAAGAGGTCGACTAAAACTAAATGATGATGTACAATATTTTAATAACTATTTATAAAATCTATTTTCTATGAAACACTTTTTTGTACTCATGTTGGAAAAAAATGAAATATAGATGGTTAGTACTTATGTTCAAAGCAAATTGACATCAAACAAATTTGTAGTTAATTTAGGTTAGCTTTCTTGCATAGATTTACAATCACATTCTATCGGTTTTGAATATTTTAATGCCTATTTTCTAGTAGAATATAGATTGGGTTTTGGGAATTGAGAGTTATTTGAGGGGGGGAGGGACCATAAGAGCTTCCTCCTTCACTTGGTTGGCCATTTTTAGTAGAGAATAATTTATTAGAGTCGTTTAATCTTGGAGCAAACCTCCCTCGATCCAATGGAGAAGAAACAAAGTCAATGTTGAGTTCATTGTTGCTAATTCAAATTGAGGGAGGTTGTTTGATCCAAGATTAGATGCACGGCTCCAATAAATTATTTTCGAAACCAATAGGATCTCATTCAGGTATGTTCTTACATTCTCATAAAAATGCATCTTAGAGTAAATAATGCTACAAATATGACTTGTATTGATTTTGTAGATATTTATGGAGGTTGAATGATTTTGGGAGGTACTTTAAGATATTTCTTCATCGAATGAGGGAAGCTCAGGAAAAACAAAGGGATATATTACTGCATCTAGTATATTTGATAGGGTAAGATCATCTTGTGACTGCACTCCACCATCAACGATCCCACTAGTACTTGAGAGCGATGCGTTGATAGTCAAGTGCAGGTTGCCTCCAAAATATGGTTCTCCCATGATTTCAATGGCAGAGAATGTTGTAATTGATGGTCATACAACTAAAGAAGAGAATGTGGGGGATACCATTCCAACGATTCCAACCAGTTCATCAGATCAGGTGTGATTTCTCCTTTCAACATAGTTTATATAACCATCAATTCTGGTTATGTTTAATGTTTATGAATTGTTATGTGATTATTTTTAATGAAGGGTTTTCTATGTGATAATTTATTGAGATATATCATTTGTTTAGTACTTTTTATGTTCTATATTTCTTCTATATATGTTCTATACCTCTTACAAGTGCTTCCACTTCTTAGTATCAGACACATGAAAATCTTATAAAAAAGTTACGACTTGGAAAAATATGCATAGGTAGGACTCAAACAACAAGGATCACTTCCATTTCTTAGTATCAAATACATGAAACTCTTATTGAAATTTTAAGACTTGGAAAAAGAAGCATAGATAAGACTGAAAAACACAAGGATAGGCAAAGGAAGCTAGTTCAAGAGAAAATATATAAGGATGACTTCCATTTCTTAGTATCAAACACATGAAACTCATATTGAAAATTTAAGACTTGGAAAAAGAAGCATAGATAGGACTGCAAAACACAAGGATAGGTGTTGGCGCAGGGGCAGACCCAGGGTTCAACGCTACAACAACGCACCAACAAAACCCTAACTATCAGCCCTTTCAAAAACACCTGTGAAGAAGATGAAGTCTCACCTGAGGTAGAGGAAGGGGTGGTTGCATGACTCAAGTGTCTACAACCCTAGCTGGGACACATATATGTGATTCTAGTATTTAACAGAGCATTTAGCAATAATCCCTCATCAATATCTAACAAATATCTACCTCGCAGATAAAATAGAGCATCGCAGCATTCACCCAGATCTAATGTATCTAAGCACTTAGCATAAGGAATTATATCAGATCTAGCAGATTCAAGAACTAAGAAGATCTATCTATCTATCTTTGTCAAGCACTTAGATGATAACACAAAAGTACACCAACACATCGCACAAAGCAGAGAAACACAACATATACGTGGTTCACCCACACCCTGGGGCTACATCCACCAACTCTTCTTCTTTATTAACTTCTTCAATCAGATACATGCACAGAGCCACAAAAACCTTACTCCACATAGGACAGGAGATCTACGCACCTCGCTAGATCTTGCTTCCTTGCGTTACAACACAAATCCCTTCATAGTCTGTTACAACCACTTGCACTTAGCTCTTCAAGTCTCTCACAATATGCACAAAGAAATTACAAGCTACACTTGCACTTAGCACAACATCACATAGATGCCTCTTCTCTATATCTCCCTCCTTACATCGCCTAGACATCTATTTATATATTAAAAAATAGGCCTAAGCATGGGTAAACCCATGGGCCAACATTCCCATACCAGTTACATATTCCCAAATCCAAGAAAGGACCCAAAAAGGGGTCGAGATCCTGCGATCTCTGCTTAGTCTTGTGCTCTGCCTTCGACAGGCTGTCGAAGTCCAAAATGGTCAAACTTTACCAAGGATCTCTCAAAACTTGTTCAAGGGCCAACATGCCCCCAACACTCACCTGTGACTCATCCTGAGTCACTCTGAAGTAGGAAGTTCTGCTTCAAAAGCCTCAAGCTTGGCTCGAGCTGCTTTGACTTGTTGTTGTGCCACGACCTTTTGTTCAACAAACTCTTGGATGACTGCATCGTTCACAGGTCCTTCCAGGTGTTATTCAGCTGCATTAACAACATGCTCTAGTTCTGCTCCTCAGCCTTCAAATTCTGTGAACAATTGGTAGGCCTTACCTTGTACAGGTTGGATTCTTTGAGTTACTTCCATAACTCTGCCTTGAATGGCATGAATCTACTATTGGGAGGTGTGTTTCTCTTGAGATATCTTCATTCTTTCCACAGCTGACAAGAGCTTCAACTGTGCTTGTATTGTTTCATATTGATACTTCGCCTCTTGTAGTTGCAACTCCAGTTCTCTTAATTATGGGCTCTCAGCGAGTCGCTTATATGTTAGGGCATTGCGATCACTCAGATGCTTGTATTCCATAGCAAGGGCCTTTAGTCTCTCAACTACGCTCCTGGAAGTTGCTTCTCTTTGGTCCTTCACATCTTGTGGGGTCTCGGGCACTACACGTAGTTCTAAGTCTACGATGTGTTGTTGTAGTTGTTGGATCACTTCTTCAAGATGCTCTACTTACTATGTAACTCGATATTCTACCTTTATTTCTATGATTATCACAGAGTGAAGTGCTCTATTGACCACTTCCTTTACTTCGAGTTGCTCGGCGAGAAACTATTCTTTTCCTTGTTGTATCTATTCTTTTTCTTCATCGAACTTTGCTTGGAGGGCAATATTTTCCTGTTTTGCAGCTCAACATTGTTCCACAAGTACTCCTTGTACTTGCGTTAAATCTTGGGTGGATTTTTCTGTTTCCTCTTGTGCTCATCGAAGGCGAGCTTCGACTGTATCAGCTAATCGGTGGAGTTGGGTTGGCTCGTTTCCAATCTCTGGTGTCCCCAATGGCAGAGGCATAGTAGAGACTGTGCGACTGGACTGTAGTGCCTGTTGTACCCCTCAGAGTTCGATTTCAATCCTATCATACATTGCTTCCTGCTTGGCCTCTTGTTTGTCTGCTATTTCCAGCGAAGCATCCTTCAGGGCTGCTATGAGGAAGTCGAAGTCATCAGAGGTGAGGAAATTCTGCATCTTGGTCATGGAGGATTTTGATTTTTTCTGGGAAGAAGGTTTCAGAGGCGAACCCTTCCTCTTCTTTAGGGGATCAACCTCGTCTTCTTGCTTCTGTTTGACTTATTTTTCATCTAACTCTTCGCCATCACCTCCTTGCTCTGGTGATATGGAAGTAATCTTCACGGATGCACTGTCTAATCCTTGGACCTCTTCGGTCTTCTTTGTCCTTCTAGGTCTGGGTGTATCCTACGCATTTTCTAGGTTGTCGATGTCGGATATCTTTGCGGGGTTGGTGGGGATAAGGAGGTCAGTGAACCATTCCTTCGTAATATCCTGTAGGTCCTCCTCTGTCAGCTTGTAGTAGGACTGAAGTTGTTTCTTATGTTCATCGGCGTGTGCTGTAATATAAATTAAATGTCGATCTCCACTAAAATTCATCGAAGGTCGGAATTGGTGTAGAGTGTTCAGATTCATGTGAGGCTCGGACTGGATGGCTCTCTTCAATTGATCGTAGTAGGTATGAAAAAAAACATTTCACTGCCACTATTTGTTCATATCATTGGAATACCAAAGTGTGTTGAACTTCGCTGCCAGTAGCTCAAATGGCTTGATGTCGGGGAATTTCGTACCTTTCGTCATCTCCCAGGTGATGAATGCGATAAGGATTAGAAGCCAACTAAAATGGAATTTGTAACCTTGATCTTGTGCTTCTCTGCAGTCTAGTTCCAACTGATTCACCAGGTACTTCACCCAGTTCATCTGTAGGTTCAGGTCGATTCTTTCTTACCTTGTAGCCTCGCGTCCCCTTCTCGACATCGTCGTAGGTGTCCTTGATCCTCTGCGATAGAGAGCGATCCATGGATTTTCCTGGATAAAAATCCTTTGGATCGGGTCCCTTCATACTCAACCTTGTGATCCGATTGATCAACATCAAATCCACTGTGATACGACGGTCTAGCCACAAATAGCCACCATGGTAACAAGAAAGCAACAACTTGACATAGGCATTCACCTCTTGGTGTCTTCAGAAGTGTGGGATATTCATAACGTTTAGTAGGGTGGTCTACGCGAGGCTATGGGTCCACATCTGGGGGATTATCTTTGAATTCTTCCCCTTCGTTCTAGTCAAGTACTTATGTGGGGTGAGCATGTTATATAATTTTTGGTTGTCGAGGTTGAAGTCACTGAACTTCAATGATGCAATCTTGTCTTGGTCTGCTCGAACTGCATGTATCCCCTTCGGGAGGTTTGCAATGACCAAGGTGTACTCGAAATATCTGGGCACACTATCTCGATTTATTGCGCCGCTCAGAGGTGCTATGTAGGTGGGTAATATAGTTAGGATCAATTTGGCATTCGTTAGATCATCCCTGTGCTTGGTTTTCTTTTCATATGATGACCGAGATGGTCCAGCTCCATGAGTGGTCGATGGATATGCTTGCATTGTTCTTGTGGATGAAGCCTGTACACCTACAGATAATCCTCTCTCCAACATGACTCTTTTAGTCATCAGGTCGAGGAGTACTTTTGTCACAGATTCTTCGACTGCGTTGAGCTCCTTGGACATACGTGCTCAGGATTAACTAAATCGGGTTTAGATTAACTTAGACACTGCAGTGGAATAGATGGAAACAATGTGATAATCACTATGCAAGATCAACTTAGTCTGCGGGCTCAAATTCTTGGTTAGAAAAAGTGTTCTTGGTGCATGGCGCGATGAGATAAATAGATAACTCGGCAACGGGTCGCTTGCAATGGGTATGAGCCTTCATGAACTTTGCTTTGTTTGTTATGGTGCAGTCCCAATGGTCTGATAGTGAGCTATCTGGTCATAAATTCCCTTCTACCCGTTCGGAGCGTTGGTCTAACGGTTATAATGTCCCCAACAGCTATATTGCTTTGCCATGGCGAAGTGCCATGTGTCACTGTGCTGATATCCCGGTGAAGCTCCAATTTTTCAAATTTTCCTTCTGTGAGGTTCCTTCTGGATCTTTTTGCAACTTTTCGATCTTATCTCTCCTCTTACTTAGTTTTCTAGCCTGCATTCCAGTGATCTTCATCTCAGTATTCCTTTTCCCATTCTGATTCTTATCTTCTTTTGACATAGCGACTTTACGCTGTTGAGATTCTTTACTAGGATTCAAGGGTAATACTTCTTTTTTATTTGGGATAAGTATTCCATTCTTCTATGGGTCCTCTAGTGTTCTTGCAACTTTGATATATATGTAGATGTTGTGAAATAGTTGTGATCAGTTATCCTATTCTTCAATCAAGTGTGCAATCCTTTTAGTTATAAAATCTATTAATTCTTGCTTCTTCTACTCTAAGACTTCTTCTTCTTCCTTCCTACTAGTTTGGTCCCTTTCAATCCAAGGTCTTCCTAGTAACATGGTAAATGGAGTGTTGTCCTCAATAAATTTAATGATCTCAAAATCTTCTTCTGTCGATGTTCCATTGACAGTCATAGGTATCTGAGAGAGCTTCCCACATAGGGTTATCAGTTTTCCTATGAATAATCATATTCTTCCCAGTGAAGGAACCATAGAAGGATTTCCTAAAAGTTCCTAGGTTCTTTCTGTCATGACATTCACCTTTGTTTCCTCATCTAGAACACAGTCAACGTAGAAGTCTCCTAATCTTGCTTCAATGCATTCTTTTTCTTTAAATATCTATGATAATGTGACATGTCGGTGGTCATTCAGGGTTTCTCTCATCTGTAACAATAATTTCTCTGATTCTTTCTAGGATTTTACCATAATCTTAGTTTCTAGATCTTCCTTAGGGTTTTCTTGGTTCAGATTCATTCTTTCAACTTTAGCAATCATTCTAGGGAAATCCAATACTTCATGGTCCATGGCTTTACAAAAAAGACAACTAGGTCTTCTCCTAGGGCATTCCTTAGCAATATGTCATGGTTTTCTACAACTGTAACAGAGGGTTAATCCTCTCTTTCTTTTAACTGATCCCCAACCCTTTTTGTACTGCGCTTCTAGGATCGTACGAGCTAACCAACAAAAAATTCTTTCTAGGATCCTGCATCCATTTGTTAGTCCAAATATTCTTTCTATGCATAGGTATAACATATCTTTCATTATTCTTATTAGATCTACGCATATAAAACCTTCTTTCATCTATTAGTGCCCTATTTTTCAAGCTAGGACAGAATCTATCAACTATACCTAGATCCATGCTTTAGAAAGAAAATTTTCCACTTGTCTTACTTCTACAGAGCACAAAGCTTTCAGATCTAGAACTTTTCACTATTCTTACCTTTATCAGAGAAAAAATCATGTATATCTTACCTCTTATCTTCATATCCGACCTCATTTCTTGGCACAAATCTTCACAAGTCAAGCATAATGTTGCGCTCTAGGGAAATAGATCTACGCACAAAGATTTCTCAGTTTCAGGTCAAATCTTTGCACAAAGCTTCTTCTTCCTCAGTTCCCAGCAATCACAGTTTCATTCCTGACAAGAGAACCATTTGTTGGCACAGGGGCAGACCCAGGGTTCAACGCTACAATAGTGCACCAAAAAAACCCTAACTACCAGCCCTTTCGACAACACTTGTGAAGCAGATGAAGTCTCACTTGAGCTAGAGGAAGGGTTGGTTGCAGGACTCAGATGTATGCAACCCTAGCTGGGACACAGATGTGTGATTCTAGTATTTAACATAGAATTCAACAATAAGCCCTCTTCAATATATAACCAATATCTACTCCGCAGATAAAATAGAGCATCGTAGCATTCACCCAAATCTAATGTATTTAAGTAGTTAGAATAAGGAATTATATCAAATATAGTAGATTCAAGCACTAAGCAAGTTCACACAGGTCAGATCTAGCATCCAGATTCATCATAAGCACAAAGTATAAACATATCTATCTATATGTCTCTATCAAGAACTTATCAAATAACACATAAGTACACCAACACATCGCACAAAGCAGAACAACACAACATATATGTGGTTCACCCCCACCCTGGGGCTACGTCCACCAACTCTTCTTCTTGATTAGCTTCTTCAATTAGATACATGCACAAAGCCACAAAAACCTTACTCTGCATAGGACAGGAGATCTGTGCACCTCGCTAGATCCTGATTCCTTGCGTTATAACACAAATCCCTTCACAGTCTGTTACAACCACTTGCACTTAGCTCTGCAAGTCTCTCACAATATGCACAAATCACTTACAAGCCACACTTGCAATTAGCACAACATCACATAGATGCCTCTTCTCTATATATCCCTCCTTACATCACCTAGACATCTATTTATATATTACAAAATAGGCCTAAGCATGGGTAAACCCATGGTCCGACATTCCCATACCCATTACATATTCCCAAATCCCAAAAAGGACCCAAAAAGGGGTCGAGATCCTACGATCTCTTCTTTGTATTGCGCTCTGCCTTCGACAAGCTGTCGAAGTCCAAAATGGTCAAAATTTACCAAGGATCTCTCAAAACTTGGTCAAGGGCCAACAATATGCAAAGGAAGCAAGTTCAAGAGAAAATATAAGAGGCAATAAAACAACCTCGATAAATGAAACCTTGGACATAATTTCACTCTAATCCTTCAACTCTTTGACTTTTTTAAATATGTCCTCCATAACCAAAGGAATAATTCCTTCTGTGTTACCACCGTGTCTATATCCTAATTTCTTATAGGCCTACAGGAATGAGGCTATGGAAGCTCAAGATCGATTCCTATGAAAAGGACTAGCCATTGACTCAGTCACATGCATTTACCTCCATGTGTTTCATTGAAATATTTTCATGGAAGCTATCCATCATTGCTAACCTAATCTTGTGTGTTGGCATCATCACCATCATTCATTCAAGGTGGATCTAATTGCCTAGATCTTAGTGTGCATTTTCTTTCTAAAATGGAACACTCAGTGTCCATGGAATTTTGTCATTCCACTCAACATCTCTTCTTTTACCCCTCCTCCACAAACCTGCAAAACACAACCACTGGGTTAATGGTGCATAGCTTCAACAAAGGAATGAGGCTATGGAAGCTCAATATTGATCCTTGTGAAAAGAAAGGACTAGCTATTGGCCCAGTCACACACAATATTTACCTCCATGTGTTTCATTTGTAATGTATATCACTAAAAGTTATAGCTATTGACCCACTCACAGACATTTACCTCCATGTCTTTCATTTGTAATGTATATCACTAAAATTTAAAGCCATAACAATATTTTTGGGGATGCTTTGGTTAGTATTCTCACCCATGATTTCGTGCGACCATTGCTTATGTTTCCAAGCATTTTGTTTTCTCCGATTAGCCGCAATTTCATGTGGTGCTCTAAGTCTTGGTTTCTTATTCATTCAAGCATTGAAGCCCGCAATGGTTGGTAGCTACAACAAGGTCAAGATCTTGCTTCACATTCATAATAATAAGACCTTGTTACAATGCCACCTACAATGAATGTGTTGACACTAACCTATTCACCTTGCATATTCTCAGTGTCACTCATGCTCTTTACCATACCCATTCAATCACCTTACCTTTTACTTCCTTCCATAGTGGATTTGGTATGTGTGAGGAGTGCCAAGTGTTAAATTTCTAATGGAAATCATATGTTTTCTTTCTCCTAAGATGTTGTTTCATGACATTTATGAGTTTCTTCCTTCTATTGCTGATGTGCTTACATTAATAATGATCAGTTCTTCATTCTTTGATAGTTTGGTATTGTGGGAATTATGGCTATGGATATTATGATTTGGTTAAGATATATTGCAATGTTTTGTTTATAATGTACTTAATATTTCATGCCAATCCATTTACCAATATCACTCAAAAATTGCTAAGAAAATGGGCATAACATTAAAATATGAGAAATAGTTTCTTCACCCTACTTGCAAAGATTATAGGAACTAAGATCCTATTCATTATGATTTTGTAACATCTACCAAGTTAATACTCTATTTTTCAATTCCAACCACATAAATACAATGGTCTTATTGGGAACTTTTACCCTCCAAAATTTTCACCACCACTAAAGAGCATTTTGCCAATCAATTCACTACATTATACCCCCAACTTGGTAGTATAGATACCTCTAGTCCTATATTGTTCCCAAACTAGGGCATCGAGGTCCTCTCTCAACCTTGTGTGAGCTCTGTTTAACTCAATCAAATATCCATACCATAACATTTCATGATCATCTTCCATCCCTAACACTTGGGTAGTTTTCCAACCTTGGTGCTAAATGTTTGTGAAGACATGGTCTCCAACTTGACTTAGAGTAAATAAATCTAATTCTTGTAATATTAAAATCAAATTAGAAAGAAGGAAAATAACATTTCTACAACCCATAATTTCCATCTACTCCAAGCCTTACCCGTGTGCCATTGCCAACTCTCTAAGCTAGATAAGACCCAATAACAAGAAACCAAGATACTAGTTATTTTCATTGATTATAAAAAAAAATTATGCTTTTCCTTTCACTTATAATGAAATCCATCAAAGTGCATAGAGAAATATACTTCTGAATGATAATCATTTTCCACAAACTATCCTTTGAGATAAAATTCCAGAGGAATTTTGCAACCAAAGAAGTTCTAGAAGCATGAATATGCTTTAAGCCCTAGCCTCCCTAATCCTTTGGCTTGGCTAAGGAATACCATTTTTTGAGGTGTGTACCCACCTTATCCTTCCCTCCTTTCCACTTAAGATGGCATGACATGACTACATTGCACCATCTTTTGCTTTAATGGTGAGAGAATATGGGTTGGAAGTAACTTGAAACACAATGGAACTTGCATTTAGGATTTGCAAATGGGTTTTCTTCGACCTATAGGGTGTTATGTTCACCTATACGTCTGTAGGTGGAGATATCAACCTACAGTCATATAGGTTGACATCTCAACCTACTGAACTATAGGTAGACATTACAACCTATAGGCCTATAGGTACTAGTGTCATCTTCCTATGAAAGAAGTGGTACTAGTGTCATGTTATATTCTCCTTAAGGGAAGCCTCACTAGTATGCTTTGTCACTGAAATTTTTATGCACTAACAATGTTTCCAAGATCTAATCCCTTTTCCCAGCTCTCAAAAAGGATCTAGAGATGGGTTGTAGGAATTAATAGGTATTTTATGATTCAAAATTATTTATTAACATGGTTAAAATAAGCTGCATGCCAACAAACAAGGTTTTTAGAAGGTACATTCAAGTATTTGATCAGCTTATTGAAAGTTTTCTCTCATTCAATGTAAATTACATTAGTAGAGAATTGATTTTAGTGACTAATAAGCTAGATATTTTGTCCTATTATCCTATTAGGTAGCATTATAATGAGAGACCTAATTGTGATGTTACTTTACTTTATCATCCCTATGTGACATATAATAAAGAATCTTGACAAAGGTTTTATAATGAAGAAGAGCTTTGTTGTTTTCTTAGAGACCAAGGGGATGGAATCATTTATTCCTTAGGTATCATCAAATTAAAAAAT
Source organism: Picea mariana (assembly GCA_032191745.1). NCBI lineage: Eukaryota > Viridiplantae > Streptophyta > Pinopsida > Pinales > Pinaceae > Picea > Picea mariana. Next base: position 82,167 of record JASDQU010306663.1, read on the forward strand.
AAATTTTATCATAAAGGATCAGTCCATATTGAGAATATATTTTCATCTAATGACATTCCAAAAAATTCTAGTCAAAACCATGATCCCTCCATGTGGAAAGCTAAACTATTCTAGTTAATATAGGTTCTGAAAATGATCCCAAAATATTATACATATGAGCCCAATGTATCGAGGAAGAAAAAACCAAGTCTATATCCCTCTTTCATGAGTTAAAAGACATTTCTTCTTGGTCCTATAAATACCTAAGGGGTTTTGATCCTAGTATTAATTAACACCCTATACCTCTTGAGAAGGGGCTACACCAGTTAAACAAAAACAAAGAATTATAAATATGAACCTAGATTTCGTGATTAGTAAGGATTATTGAGGAAAATACATTTTCTAGTTTGCTACTCAAAGTGGGCTGCCAATCTGGTTCTGGTTTGGAAAAAAATGGTGGCATTCAACTTTATGTAGACTTTAGAGACCTACATTGAAATAATGTCAAGGATAACTTTTTCTTTCCATTTATGTATGCCATTTTATACTAGGTTTCCAATTAAGAGATGATGTCTCTGTTAGATTGTTTTTCCAAATATAATCAAATAAATGTCAACCATAAGGACAATTTTAAAACCACCTTCACAACTAGGCGGGGCACCTTTTCATATCACTATGTGCCTTTTTGGTTGCTCAATGTAGGTGAAACCATTTAAAGGGAAATGCACATTTCCTTTGATGATTTAATTGGTATTATCATTGATATTTTTATTGATGATATAAATATGCAATAAAATAAAAGGACTAGCCATTTTGACCGTCTAAGGTAGGTTTTCATTATATGCAGGAGATTTGGCATATCTCTCAAGCCCAACAATTTTCTTTTCAATGTAATTGAAGGTATATTATTGGGGCATTTTTTTTGAATGATGGTGTAAGTATTGAACCTGGGAGAATTTCTTCTATCCAAAGGCTGCTAGGTCCTACGTCTATGAAAGACATTTAGGATTTTATGGGAAAAATTAACTTTGTCCATGGGTTTGTGCCTAATGTTTCTCAAATAATAAATCATATTAATTTGTTGTTACCAAAGGACACCACTTTCTATTAGAATAATGATGCACAATAATCTTTTCAAGCTATCAAGAACACCATTACTTCAGTCCCTATTTCGGCCAAACTTGATTTTGCATGATATTTTCGGATTTATGCTAATTCTATAGAATAGGTTGTTGTAGCCACACTGGTTCAACAAGATGTTGAAGATACTGAGAGAGTTGCAACATTCATGAGTCAAAGTTTGACTAAAAACAAAGTCAAGTACCCTTTGGTCGAGAAGTATGTCTTAGCGCTAGTCATTTCCTTGAGAAAATTCAAACATTATGTTCCTAGTAAGCATACGGTTATTAATGTTCCCCTTCTTGCTATCAAATAATTGCTATCTCAAACTTTTAGGCAAGGAAGAATGGTCAATTGGTTTGCAAAAAAATAGGAATTTAATGTGGAAATCATTTTTCTAAGATTGATAGAGGTAGGGAACTCACTCTCCTCTTGGATGAAAACCAAAAATATAATGACAAATGCCCTAGTAGCAAAGAAGATGATGATGACTTTCTTGTTGTCTTTACTCTTCAAATTTTGACCTTGATTATGACACGGTGGTTGAAATCTGTTACCAAGATATTCTTTTCTATCTCCAAAACTAGCAATGTCCTCCTCAGTTACAAACCAATGAGAAGAAGAGACTAAGTTTGAAAAGTAGTAAGTATGTTCTACTAAACAATTTTTTATTTCATAGGAATTCTAATGGAATGTTGCTTCGATGTGTAGGGAAGTCCCAATCCAAGTATCCTATGTAAATTTCATGATGGTGTTCACCAATTCCATCCAAAATCTATGGCTCGATCCTTTAATTGAAATAATGTTTTTTATTGAATGATAACCAAAAAATATTTTTCTTGCATCAAGTGAATGGGTTCACACTAAGTCCCTATTACTCTATTTAAATAGCATAGATATAAGACTAACAAAACAAACAAAAAGAAAAAGAAAAATAATATATATATTAAAAAAAAGCGAAAAGAATATAATTTTTGATCTTCTGCATTGTTCCATTGCATTTTTAGATTTATGTTTTTCTAAGATTTTATAATTGTTTTTCTTTCTTCCTATTTAGCATTTATCATTTCATATTTTTGTTTTCTTGCTTGCTAAGATGATGCATATGCATTTAGTATTTTTCTTGTTAATTTTTTCCCATTTTTCTAAGTCATTTCAAGTGCAATGAAATTATTTTGAAATATCACATGATTAAATTATTTTGAAATATCACATGATTGCCAAAGTAGTTTTGAAGTACCTATACAATCTATTGAAACCTCAGACGGGCTCTATTGAAACCTCAGACGGGCTGCTTACTCTACTAAAATTACAAGCCTATTGGTTTATATCTAACATGACTACAATTCATATATGACATCATAGGTTGACCTTATGAAATCGAAGTATAACTACCAAAGGGTACTTAATGTTCAATCTAGGAAAGGGTTTGAATTAGGTGTTCTAGTACTTCCTTATTGTCCCTATTCTTCATCCATTAAAAAACATTATCCCAACTCTATCCATTTCCTACTTTTTCCAAGGATGGATGCAAGTTCTTGTACTTATCTCAAACATCATAATCTAATCTATACATGTTTCATAGTTACTAAGTTCTCATAAGCTCACATCCTATATCATATTAAATGTAATATGCTAATATCCGATTGTTGCATCCTACAACAATCCAAGTTGCATCACACATCTTGACCCATTTTGTGGCCAACATACTCATGATTGAAAATTATTATGCCAAATCACTTGGCCTCTCAACATCCGGTTATGACCCTACTCATTTGACACAACAATAACTTCAATTTCCTTGTCAAGTTGCCATAGATAGGCTACTGAGGCTCACCACTAGTGTTGCACTAGAGTTATAAGGATGATATGGCTATATGAAGTCCTTTATTATGATGGAATGCTGATTTTTATTTTAGTATTGCATGTCTTATGTTTTTGTTTTACATGTTCTAATAGTTATGTGTAGCTTTGATTACATGTGTTGTGATACAGATCGTTTTCTTGTAGTTTGGTTTATGGTGTATATATGTATGGTTTATGGTCGCAATGTTGTTTTAATTGATTCATCTTACTCTGCTTATGGTTTGAATTGATACCTACAAAACAAAGAAAAACATGGTTAGTAATAAATTGGTGTATGTGTGTGCAATGTGACCTAGAACCAACCCAGGTGCATACATTAAAAAATGTGTGAGGCATATATTATAACATGTACATTACACCAAAGTGAAAAGAATATCATATTGTGTTATAAACTTGTTGGAAGTGGTGCATACCATTACAAAGTTATAATGGTTACAACCTATGGTATTAATCCTTTCCACTATGCAAATGTGTGAACAAAACTTAGGCATTGGGATATCAAGCTTGGTGGCACAATTTTCATCCTATCAGAAGATTTCCTCAATATTTATAGACCAAAAAACACAGAGGATCTAATTCCACTTGTCTAAGGTTGGATTAAAATTTAGCTCAAGTGTTAATACTCCATGCATGCACTATGGTCTCATCCTATCTCTATAATGTATATTGATCTTATGGTCAAGGTGAATTTGCATTGGATTCATGAGACTAATCATAGTCTCATTGGACACTTTGGATTTGATCTCCCACCATTGGCCTATGCATGTAAATTATAAATAGGCCAGGACTTGGTTCTATACATACTTATGCACAATTGTTTCCTTCTTGTATTGGTAGCATGATTTATGGTCTATTGTGAACACTTGAGGCTCACTTTGTTGCGTTGATTTTGGCCCTCCATTCATTCTATGAAGAATTATCACTTGTTGGGTTGGGGCTGATCTCAGGCTAATTAACTTGTTCCTATAACCAACAAGTTTGTAATTAGAATGAAATTGCATAGAATACCATACCTTATCTATACGTTATAACACAACTAGTTACATAGATAGAAGTAATGGTATTCTATCATTATAAGTTGATGAACACAACGAGACAAGTTATAAATTATTTTTATTTATTTATTTAAATACTAACAGGATGTCATACTTTCGACGTTCTCTGTGATGTTTCCCTCGTCGTTGATAAAGTGTGAACATCGAAGATTGGCACTTGTTGTCGGTCTAGTGACAAGATCTGCGACGTTTTCCATGATCCTCTCCAAGGTATACGGGTCTCGTTGTGACGTCTCAGGTGTCGCATGTCTAACTCCCTGGGTGTCTCTGTTACGATGTCCTGTGGTGTCTCATGTGCGACATTTCGACGTCTCTTGTGAGACATTAATTATGGGCTTGGAAAGTGAAAGTAGACATGACATGTGTCTGGTAGAAATGTAGCACCAATGATGTCCTATGGCATCTCATGTGCGACGTTCCATCGTCGCATTACGAGTCCCTGAATGGATCTGTTGCAACATCATGTGGTGTCTCATGTGTGATGTTTCATTGTCTCTTGTGCAACATTAATTGTGGGCTTGGACAATGAAAGTAGACATGAAACGTGTCCTCTAGAAACGTGGAACCAACGACGATATTTGGAACGTCTGTATAGTGAAGTCATGTGAAACGAGATTTGGGGGGGGTGATGTTTTTTGTTCTCCCGATAATATAAAGTGGAAATTGCTATGAACACGCCGTCGAAAAATGACCCAAATGTTCTAGTGAAGATGCATATTTTGGGCCAACACTTTGATTTTCCCTCTTTACTAGAATATTCTTCTTCAACTAATCAAACCCTCAAGGTTCCATGAGCTATTCCTCACTGAGTTCTCAGTGTTGATCCACTCACGGTCATCCCTTCAGTCTCGACTAGAACCAAACTAGACAACATGTCCCTACAATGGACATCCCAAACTTTATCACTTCCTTGGTGCATGGGCTCAGAGAACGTCAACATCCTGGATCTATTAGAAAAACACTTAGTTACACCTCATATATGAGAAAGAGCATTCCATCCATGACTCCATACGATCCCACTTACAACGGGAATATTGTGCACGTCACGAATTGGAAGAGACCCAAAAAATTTACAGGATCTACACGTGGTTGAAATGGCCTCACATACAGAAACTCAGGGCCAATATGCATATGTTCTTAGTGACCATACCAAAATAATCACCACTCTCAATGAATACTACTCCCAAGTCTCCTCATTGGCACCAGTGCAGCTGGATATTCCAGCTCTGCAGAAAAGGAAAGTGGTTTTCGAGCATGTTCAGGCTCTATAGTCACAGAATCACGAATTTCAGGACCTCTTGCAACATCTAATGCCATAAGATACTACCCTCTAGTAGAAAATTTCTCAGGAGGTAATCATCGTTGAAGAGAGTCAAAACTATGTTGAAGACTTTGTCGAGCTGGTCACTCAAAGGTTCAAATTGTGGGATTTTTTATAGATCCCTCTAGAGCTCACAACTCTCTATGATTGAACTTGTGTAATAGAAGTTTAGGCCACACAACAAAAGAGGAACGTGGGTTCATTGCCTCCCAAACAACACATCACTACAATGCATGCCATTGCCACATGAACAAAGGAGATCACTTCAACTAGGGTTGAGCGACACAATATGAGAGAGTTGATCACTTTGATGGCCGATAAGGCTATGGATTGGTATACTAAGCTCTCAAACATAAAATTTGTTGACGACCCTCTCATCGAGCAACTCAACAACACCATTCTCACAAACCCTACAGTCACCGTTATCAACATAGATGTGGTCATCCAATTTACGCAGATGCATAAAGACTGTTTTATTGAGCCTAAGAGTTAGTTCCTTGAGTTTGTGAAAAACCTCAAAAATACAGTGTTTTCCGTTGCATAGATCATTCCACAATGTAGTTGGCTCGAGGATGAGCCAAATCATAGTGGTGGGGGCCTGTTGGCACCCAATGTTTTGGGTTCTATTTTTTGCGTGCGGAGAAATGAAGTTGTGTGTGATCATTCCATAGTTTTGTGTGCGCCTAAGGAAATGCATGAGGAATGGAAAAGAGTGCGCGTTGGATCCAATTTTGTTAGTTGCACACCAAGATTTAAATCTAACAAGTGTGCGTTGGTCCGAGTTTTTTCATTTGTGTCAGAAATCAAGAAGATTCCCAACATAATCAAGAAAGGAATCATAGGGAAATCTCCCTAAATGATTACTTCCAACAACATACGAGGACGTGGGACGACTAGAGGATGAGTTGGCCAAGAATTTAAGATCTACATTGATACATAAAGTCTATGTGGAATACAGGAAGAAATAAGAAACGTACGAGAAAGTTTTTTCAGACAAACAAGTGGAGTAGAGGAGAAAGAGGCAACGCTCCCCAGTAGAGAAAGCTATAAAAGGAAGCAGTAATATCAGAAATAGGGTTGGCTAGTTGGTTATCTAGTTAGATACTAAGGAGAAGAGATTCATAGAGTCCTTAGTATTGAGGTCTCTCTGAGCCTATTGTAATATTGTAATGCTTTGAATATATTTATGTGTCTTTTATATATCTGAGTTTTGAGCAAAGGCGCATTGCGCATTGTGTTGTAATTCTGAGGATTTATATAGAGAATATATGAAGTTCTATGGTTGGCATATGTATCTATCTTGCGCAATGTATGTCTCTATTGTGATGGAATAGTTCTAGTAATAAGATGTCACAGTTCTAATCCATTATGAGTCTATCATGTATGAGTTGAATATGTGTATGTATTTTTTTAATTCTTAGTCCTAATAGTTTGTCAGATATGAGTTGCATGGATGCCAATCCTAGTGATTTTTCATGTGTTTGGCCTTCATCCATGTCACAAGACCTTATGGTCTCTGTGATCCTCTCTGCATTTCAGGGGAGAACTTCCTCAGCCTTGGTCGAGGATTGATATGTCGGTGCTCTGGGGGTTTTGTTGGACAACTCTGGATGAACGTTGAATCTAAACTCCCCGAAGTTAAGAAGGAAGTGCACAAGCATGGACTAAAATGACCAAAAGCGCGCCCCTTGCCTTGTGGGATCTCTCGTGTTGATTGTCGTGACTCCTCGTGGGTGTGGAAATGGGGTCGTCTAACCTCTATGTCGCGTACATGTTGTCGAGGGAAAACGGGTCCACTCCTTGCGCATGCTCCCAAGTTTCCCTGCCCTTGCCCAAACACAACCCAAGTCTTCATCAATCATTCTAAGGAAAGTAAGTTGTGTGACCCTTTTTTGTTGCACACCACCATCATGCGCCCAAGGTACTCCCTCCCACACCCAAATGTCTTCGTTCACCCAACCAATCACTTCTTCCTTGTGATCTTCGTCCATTTTATTGTTGAATATGCCCAACAAACGTACATGTTCAACAAGTGTTGTGAGAAACCTTACAATTATTAATATAATTATTATAAGAAATTAAGATATCAATTTTTTTATGCTTAAAAAATTTAAATGAAAATAAAACTAAAAAAAATATATGTATTAATTAATATTTAATAATATTTTTTCAATTTTCAATTTTTATTTATATAGTAACCTTCTATACATCATTTATATTGGTGCGGATTTAGTTGTATCACTCTTTTATAGAGAAATGTAAAATACATTTCATTTTAAAAAACACACTTATATTAACTATTATAAACAATCATTTATATTGGTTTCTTTTTTAATATTATATTGGGTTTAGTTATACCACTCTCTTTTATATATTTTTGATATTTCTAATCCTATTTAACATTATTTCTTCCAAACATTTATGT
>JASDQU010306663.1:90072-103643 GCA_032191745.1 Picea mariana
TAAAGACTTTGATAAACTTGTGGGATATTAGATATGTTAATAAAGTTTTAAAATAAAAGAAAACATCATAACACATGTAATACACACAAGATTTATCTTATTAATGGAAAATCAACAAATTCAGAACCACAAATTAAAGGAAAATCTATAAAAATATGTTTTAATAGAAATTAAATTCTAATGAAGTTCCAAGTTGGAGTATATATATGTATAATATATATACTCCAACTTCAATGCATTTTATTTGGGGATATTTCTAAGGACAAAGTTCTCCAACTTCAATACATTTTATGTGGGGATATTTTTAAAACAAAGTTCACACGTAATTTTTTTATTAAAATTCCAAGAGTGTCTTTGAAGAGAAGTTGGAGAATTCTAACCTCTTGGGTGATAAAGATTCCATGCACGTCTTTAAAGGGAAGTTATCTCGGGATATTTTAAAGACAAAGTTCAAATATAATTGTTTTGATTAAAATTCCAACAGTGTCTTAGAAGAGCAGTTGAAGAATTTTAACCTTTTGGGTGATAAAGATTCTAGACATGTCTTTAAAGAGAAGTTGCTCTATAACTTTAACTTTTTGGAATGTAAGCAAAGTGATGTCTTTGGTACATAACCATGTTGGCTACAATGACAATTCTCATAATTGAAACAACTATAGGAACGCTATAACGTGTTATGTTTTTGTTGTTGATATTTTATAGTATTTATTTTTTATTTAAAATTGAGTATTTATATTGAGTCTATAGTATTTATCTATCTTTTATTTCAAATTGAGTATTTATATTGAGTTTATAGTATTTATTTTTTATTAGTCCTTGTTGAAGGCGTAGAGGGATTATAGCGATCAATAATTCGTTGATTTCATATTAATATGTCCTTTAAGTATAAATTTTCACATCATCTCTATTGTTTGAACTATAGAGCTAAAAAATTTATTTTTTATATAATAAAAATAACCTTATATGCCATCATCTCATTGAAGAATAGATTTGAAGTCTTATTGCCAGCTTCGTTATTCCCAATGTTTTAAATGTTTAGATATCCAAAGTTTTGAGCATCGACGCTCTTTTTTAATTTTGTGATTTTTATTGAAATGTTTACATACCGAAAGTTTTGAGCATCGACACTCTTTTTTAATGTTTTTATTATTTCTATTTGTATTGAAATGTTTACATACCGAAAGTTTTGAGCATTGACATTGTTTTTGAGGTACTTGAATAGGCATGACAGTTTAAATGTTTACATAGCACGAGGCCCTTAAATAGGCCTAACAACCTTAAATGTTTACTTAAAAAAGCTTCTCACAATAAATTTTTCCTCGAATTTTTCCATACAACGTTGCAGTGAATTTGGACAATATTGTTGTCCACCGCCACTCACATAGCCATCATATGTTTCATACTTCTTCTATGCTTGGAATGCAATTTAGTCATCGTTGAAGATACATATATTGTTTACTGGTTCACTTGTTCACTTGTTTTTTCTTGTTTGCTAGTTCATTGGTTCATTGGTTCATCGGTTGTTTGGTTCAACTTTGCAAGGTTAAGGTCCTGCACTTGCAATTGGATCTATTGGTGCTTGTTGCTTTCTTTTTTTTTCTTCAACTTTACAAGTTTGGGGTCCTACACCCGTAGTTGGAGTTGTTTTTTCACTTTGCAGGGTTCAAGTCCTGCACCCACAATTCCACCTGCGATTATGTCGTTCATTGTTGCCGAGTAAGCTTCGATACCATAGTTTCATTCGTATTCGTTCTTTGTTGTTTACTATTTGTAGTTTGCAAGTAAGAAGTTTTATGTATTTCCACTCGCATGGTCATCATATGTTTTAGATTTCTTCTATGCTTGGAATGCAATTTAGTCATCACTGAAGATACATATATTGTTTACTGGTTCACTGGTTGATTTTTGTTCGTTGGTTCGTTGGTTCGTCGGTTGCTTCTTGTTGTTGTTTGGTTCAACTTTGCAAGGTTGAGGTCATGCACCTGCAGTTGGACCTATTGGTGCTTGCTCACTAGTTTGTTGCTTCCTGCTTGCTTTTGTTTTCTTCGATTTTGTAAGGTTGGGGTCCTGCACTGGCAGTTGGAGCTGTGTTTTTCACTTTGCGTGGTTCAAGTTTTGAACCCACAATTGGACCTGTGGTTCTATCGTTCATCATTAACGAGTAAGTTTAAATATCATACTTTCATTCGTATTTGTTGTTTACTATTCGTTGTTTGCATTTTGCAAGTAAGAATGTTTAAGTATTTATTCATCATTCTTATCCTGCAAACTTTCCATAGAGGTTGGCATATCTTTTTATCTCGCTCTGATATTTTCCTCCGATTTTTTCCCGAGGCTCTACACCATGTGCATGCCAATGTCGTGTGCACAACTCCCGCTGTCATTTTTTCTAGGATTGCAAATCCCGGTCCTTTTCCATGTGTGACGAAGTGGAAATCTAACGCCTATCTCGTACCTACCTATCCCGTACGAGAATCGAACCCGTCTCTTTCACATGAAAAATTCAATGTCAAGCTTGTTGCCTTTGCAGGATGTTCTTGTGGAATAAAAATGCAGGTAGGTGTAGAAGGGCTGGGTATGGTACAACAATGCCTAGGCTACAACAAAATTGCACAAAATTAGCATATCTTTCCCTCCTACTCTTAAAGTTTGCTCCATATTTTTCTCCAAACTCTGAACCATACCTACATTGCTTTGCAAAATGTTCTTGTATAAGAAAAAGATGTTGAGATGGTGCTAGCAAGAGTAGTCTTTCATGGATTGCAAATTGCAATAATCAATCTCTATTCCGCTCTGCATGCAACATTGCTAACATAATGAATGTTTTTTTCAAATGCATTACACCATTTACATATGAACGAAACCATTATCACTCTATCATACTTCAGTGTTGGCATGCTACAAAATAGTGCCATATCAAAACAATTGGAAAACTACATGTGGAATTACAATGTCCAATTTCTTTTGGTTAAGATAAAACATGTACAAAACACACATATTGACCATATATGGTGAAATGTGTCCATATCACAATACAACCTCTTTATCTTATACACAGACTGGTCTGACCACTATACAATTTGTCTTGTACTTGAATTATGAAATATACATCAAAGATATTACAAAATTATATTTCCATGTCTCATAGCATATCTGGATACTTTGTTGCACAAAACCAAATCATTCAGCTATGACCATCCAACTTCTTAATATTTTTTGTCTTGTAATATATTTTGGCCAGGAAAAATTCTATATAATCACAACCATGGATCAAGAAAAACAAAGGTTCATGCTTCTAACTCTATTTTATTCTATTCCTTTGATTCTCATTTATTGTATGTACATATTACTTGTTTTTCCTTGCATACCATCTTACATTCATGTTCATTGTATTTTGTGTGTTCCCACATTGAAACAAACAGAATAACTGGAGAAGACGAAGGACTCTTTACCACAAATGTAGAAGAGGAGATACAAAGGTGCATGCTTTTACTCTTATTTCATATTCCGATGTTTTCTATTTCATTTATTGTCTGTATATTTGTTCTACTGCTTTGCACATAATTTATTGTATGTAGATACTACATATCTTCCTACATAATAACTTATCTTCATGTCAATTGTATTCTCTATGCTCCTACATTGAAATAAATAGAACTGTATTTATTTTTTTACATGTCTTTTTACACACCAACTTACATTTATGTCCATTGTATTATCTACATTGCTACATTGAAAGAAACATATTAGTTGGACAAGAGGATGAAATATTATATGCCACAGCAGAGGAAGCTGAAGTACAATCTTCGAAAAGGTATACCAATTATGATAGTAAATCAAACACACAAAACGAGTAGGTGGATAAAACATTGGACTAGAAAACAATGATTTGGCAACGATGGGTCTTTGTTGAGACTTCCCTCTTCCGAACATTTCCCTCCCGATTTCTATTTTCCCACTCTCTGTTATCCCTTTGTTTCCCCTCTTCTATACTTAACCGAATTCCCCTTTCTTTTTCCCCTCTACTTTCGCTTTCAAGTTTCTTTTCTTAGTCATTTTTCTAAAAATGTCTAGGTGTGTGGGTTGGTGGACTCATGGGTTCATATTTATACTTATGCTTCTATATCACGAGTATGACTAACAACTTCCTTATTCCATACGTAGCCACTATTTCGATCGTGAGTTCTCGGGCTGGTGAGTTCAAAATTGTGCCTCTAGCTTCGGGGGTTCTGCGATATACATATTGTCCGCTAATTCCCTATTCTGTGTTACACATTTTTGCAGTCAAAATTTTTGAGGCATAGGATTTGACCACCTGGTCCTCATGTTTCCTGAGTATCCCTTGACACCCTATTTCATATTCCATCTCCTTCGAGCCTGTATGTGACATTCTAAACAATTATGGACAATATACAATGCATATGATTATTTAGTCCTTCTAATGTTCATGTACACATGCTTGCATCAGAAAACGTTGGACTAGTGACATGGGCATGAGCAGTCAATTATCGCAAACATCAAAAGAATGACAAGGCCAAAGGTAAAGATTCATACATTGTGCTCTTGATATGTTTACCAAACAAATATCTTGAGCTATTTATTCATCTATTCCATGATAAATATGTTGATGTCATCTGCAACACATACTTTGCAGTTCACAAGAAGTATCGACAAGCGCAAGTGAAACGTCGAACATAGTGGAAGTTCCGCAAACTAAGAGGTCTGGTTACAAAACTTTGGCCTACATACTTCATCCAAGTTGTGCGTCTACTTGTACACTTATTCCAAAAAATAAAAATAAAATAATGCAGACTACCACTCACATTACTTTTCCTGTTAAAAAAATGTCACCAGGTCTAAACTTATAACACCCAATATACTATCAATAGAAGTCTTGAACAACCGCTGAACTGGACAACTGTTCATCGGGGACATAATGGTCGTGTATAGCACCTACTTGGACAAGGAAAACAAAACTAGATGCATTGTGTGTGCTGACATGACAGACAACGAAGCCATGATGACGGTCACACTGACTATCCCTACACAACTTTTCTAGAAACATGCAAAAAATATCTTTCCAGGTAATGGGATATCCATTACAAATTTTAATATATTGCCAAAAACAATATATGATCATGGTGATTGTGATTGGATTATATCGCTCAATGAAACAAGTATTGTGGAAAAAATTATCTTGATTTGTTCAGAATATCATTTCGTACCGTACACAAAAATCAGCCAACTTGCACAGAGAAATGACACTTACCCAATCAGAACCATTGGTGTAGTTGTCACATTCGCGAGAAAACTTGGCTCGCAACACATTCTCCATATAAAATATGGAAAGTCAAACAACAATAAGGCAATGGTACCATTCTCCACATCCATTTTTGTACTTTACTTTCACATGTTCATATATCTTAGTTATGTTACACAACTATTACACTGTTCCATGTTGCAGCTGCAATTGTTCGACGCCTATTCAAATTTGTTTTCCTCAATGGAGCAACAATTGCATAAAGGGAAATTTCCACTTATGCTCTTCAAAAATATAACAAAGAAAATAGATTTTAAAGAAAGGATCTTTCGCACAACCCAAGCAACATTTGTAACAGAATTGTGAACATACATAGTACATGATCTCAAGAAACTAACTAGCTCGACAACTGTTGTGCGTATACATCTACAATTCCATCCACACTTTGCTCATAAAATTTGCCTTGACCAATTTTCTGCATATTTTTTTGTTGTACAATTGTATATTATATTGTTCAATATATTAACTACTATGCTCACGTGCCCAAGTTGAGGTTGTTTTGGTTGCAATGAATGCGTACTCGACCCCCTTCGAGCTTGTATGTGTTGAATGCAACTCTCCTGCTTCTACCTCTTCTTTCATAAATGATGGTACAATTGATTTTCTACGATGCAACAAAAAATTCCCTTACATATATAGGAATTTCCTCAACACTGCCATCCGAACCATCAGTAACAAAATCACACATTATACAATTAGGAAACCTATGTTACAAGATGTGCTTCCTGGGTTAGCAGAATTGCCATATGAAGTATACCTACAGAAAAAGGAAAACAATGTCTACATGCTACGTGAATTTCGGATCCATAGAAAATTTACATTAAATGAGAACAATGCCATATTGCATATTGGCTGAACCAAAAAAAAAATTCCATATCAAGCATTGGCAGGAAACGAAACAATCTCATGTGTGTCCATGCTACCCAATGAAGATATAAATAGAGTTTTGCAGTGCCATGGAAAATTGAACTGGAAGCACATAATATTTTTCAATCCAAGAATGAGAAGCATGAGGACAAACCCCATACAAAGTATCCAACTGTGAATAAATCAAGTCCATCCTTTGAACTGGTAAAATGGCTTGCTCCTCTGAACAGAACCATTAGGCATTTTCAATGATATTGAAAATTTGGCATTGTTAGAACTTGTAATGATAGAACATTGTACTATCAGAAGAAAATGTTCATAGTGATCTTGCTTCATGGTAAAATAGTAATCAGAAAATTTCTTGGTGCCCATTTGGGGATTTGGTTATATCTAGGATGCAATGCCCAATCTCCACTAGTTTTGTGTTGTATTGTGTTTGGCATACTTTTGTTCATGTGATTTTGTGTTGTAGTTCAAGGTTCTCATGGGCCTGGTTTATGAATTATGGTTGGATGATACATTCAATATCTTAGCGGTTTTTCTATGATCTTAAATAATACACAAGACCTTCTTTGCCTTTTAATGTAAGATCTGTGAAGCAAATGTAATATGTAGCTCATTTTAGCACTTTTACTTTATCGATAAAATTACCAAAATTCATCTTCAGAAATATTTTGAAATAGAAGGATATATGCTATGTGAAGTCCAATGGAACTATCATATCAACCACAGAAAATTAAAATTAAACTTTGTCATTGTTATACTTACGGTGAAGTTGACAGTACAATAATTTTACTTGAACATCCCAAAATTGATTTTCCTGTAGCTTTTCAATGCTTCTCTTGTGCAAGCACAACCTGGAAAGTATAAGCATGATTCACTTTCTCTATTCCTTGATTGAATATCTTGTTCACCTATTTAATGCACTTCATAGTTAATGTTAAGACCATCGATCGGGCTTTGTTAACACCAATTCTCGCTTCTGAAAATTTCCCTCCCCTGTCTAGGTGCGCGGGTTGGTGGATTCACGTGTTCAGATTTCCACTGATGCTTTTATATCACGAGTTTGACCGACCGATTCCTCGTTCAATATTCAACAAATTTTTGGATTGCGGGTTCCCGGGTAGGCAAGCTCAACATTGCGTTTCCATTGTTCCACCGCCTGCAAATAATACCTAGACTTCCCCGATCTACGAATTGACAACCAAATTCCCCTTTCTTTTTCTCCTTTACTTTCCCTTTATGGTTACTTAGTCATTTTTCTGAATATGTCTCATGCTTTTATATCATGAGTCTGACCAACCACTTCCCCATTCCATACTTGTCCACTATTTCCATCATCGGTTCTCGATCAAGCTTGCTCAACATTGCGCTTCCATTATTCTGCGACCTACAAACAACACCCGAAGTTCTACGATATACAAATTGATCACTGAAGTCCGTCATCATGCCCTGTTCTGTGTTACACATTTTGTAGTCAAAATTTCAGAGACATACAATTTGACCATCGGGCCCTCACATCTCCCGAGTATAACTTGTGACCCTGTTTTGAAGCCTGAGCGACTACTTTCCATTCTTGGCCATTTCTTGGAATCTATTTCATGGGTTGGCGAGTTCACAAAATGTCCAATGCTTAATCTCTCTTCGCCATCCCCTCCACCTTCACACTTCTTTCTATATATGCAATTATTAATATTTAATGCTAATAGCTCATTCTGCAGAAACTGTTAAGATTGTCATCAATGCCCAAAAGGATGGAGGAGATCTGTCATTAATACGAATTAAACCAAGATTTGTGGAGGGTTGTGTTATCCCTTCCGAGTGTTCATGTCAAGAATCATGGAATCTCTTTCGCGCGTCATCCGATTGGCAGCTTCACAAAATCTCCAATCCTTAATCGTTCTTCATCATCACCGCCACCTTCGCATTTTTTTCTAAGTATGCAATTAGTAAGCTTTAATGGTAATAGCTCATTATGCACGAACCGTAAAGATTGTCATTGATCATCGAAAGGATCGATGAGATCTCCCATTGATACACATTAAACCAAGATTTACAGAGGGTTATATTATCCCTTCTGAATGTTCATTTCAAACATCATCTGGAACAATCAGACATTCTCATTAACTTATGGTAGCAGTTCGACAACAGTTCTTTCCAGATATAGTAAACACCTTCAGGCAGGATGACCAGAACTTCCATAGGTCCAGGGAATATTATTACTACTCATCTCCTTCCACCCATAAGAAAAAAACTAGATGGTCCCTTGATGTGCCAAGAGATATATTTCAAGCCAAAGAATTCCAAGGCAACCCCCCCCTCTCAGACAGTCCACCCCCCTAGGTTGATGGTCGACACAGAGGTTGATGCAGTCGATTTCGAGCCAGAAGAAGAAGATGTGATGGACGATGATATGGCGATGGATGATGGAAATGAAAAATTTGTTCCCACTCGTGCACCCAAATTGAAATCCACCTAATGAGGGGCACTTCCCAGCTCGGCAATGGCGACCCTAACAAGACCAAAGGAAGGCGTTTCAGAAAAGAAACGGACATTGAACACAATAGACTCTTTGCGGCTCAAGAGTTTGAGTCTCTCGGCTCGGATTGCAGTCCTCTCCCTCAAAGATGTATCCTTTCCTTTCATTTTTAGGGTTTTGGATTGGGTTTGGATTTGCCCTTGGTGCAAACTGTGTCCCTGAAGTCTTTGACTATAAGGAGATGGTCTCTTGGTGCACCAAGAGATATATTTCAAGCCAAATAATTATTCAATTACGGGACCACTCTCTTATTCTCTAGATATACAATTAACATATTAGGGGGTGAGGACGAGAACTCCCAACGGTGTAAGGCATATTCCTACTACTCATCCCCTTCCACCCAGAATGAATTAATTTGGACCTTTGGAAATGGTCGTGCATCCTATGTCCCTAAAGTCTTTGCCTATAAGGAGGGGTTCTCTTGGTCCCTTTCCGCCCAGAACGAAGTGATTTGGACCTCTTGAATTGCACGTGTAGGTTTTTTCCTTGAAGTCTTTGATTGTAAGGAGGTGGTCTCTTGGTGTGTCATCACTTTCAGTTTCGGGCTCTTTCGCTTTCCCTACAATTTTTTCTCTCTTCTTCCTCACGGGAATCTTGTGAGAACTATAAATTTTACCGCGAGGATGGTTCTTATCTCCTCCTGTGTTTGAATAATTATGGGTTTATTTCTTACTGGGGTGGACCGTTGGAGCAATGCTATGGGATTTCATACTCATGGCAGTGGTGGTCGGGGATTGGAAACTCTTCTCGCTGTGGCATTTTCCCTGTTATTTGTACAATTCAGTGGTGCTTTGCAATGTCTCTAGGTCACCATCATCAAGAGCAAGAGTGTTGTTGACCTAATTCAAGCCAAAGAATTATTCCACTGCGGAACCACTCTCCTGTTTCTTTGTCACCTCAGGTCTTCTGCAATATATTGAGATTGCGGCAACCAACATTGACCTTATGAGGAGAATACTGCAAGGAGTTCCTAAAAAACCATGATAATCAATTTTGTATGCATGTTCAAGAGCTTGTCGATGGCTCTTGCATGTTGTCATGCTAGATGAACAACACAGAATTGTATGCATGTTTTTTTTTGTAACTCCTGTACCTGTATTTATGAA
Source organism: Picea mariana (assembly GCA_032191745.1). Lineage (NCBI taxonomy): Eukaryota > Viridiplantae > Streptophyta > Pinopsida > Pinales > Pinaceae > Picea > Picea mariana. Next base: position 99,905 of record JASDQU010306663.1, read on the forward strand.
AAATATGTTCAATGCTTTGGTGAAAAGAAATCAGTCCAATGTCTATGGATAAATATATATTTCCCACTATTTTTTTTATATATTTACTATTAAAAAAAATTCCTTAGAATCTTGGTTGGTGTTTCTTTGCTTGATTTAACACCTCTTCTTGTTTGCATGGTTCGATAGTCTCGTAATTCTTAAATATTATATTGGCTCAAGTAATTTGATCTAATATGGAGCATTGAAAATTGTATGAAAATGTATTGTGTGGATCCCATGAGGATTCTATGGAAACATAAATGAATTTCAGACAGTTGCAAACCAACATTCAATTCTATTCGTAATGCAGATAGAACATAGCAACACTAATTCACGATGCGAGAGTTGGTGCCCCGCCCAAGAAGTTTCATTTTCATCTTAACCTTGCTAAGCAAAGGATCTCTTATTTCCCTTTCGATTCCTTGATTCCTTTACTCCAAAAGGAAACATTTTATTAGTTTTCCATCCCCTGGCCTCTATTTGAGCACTTTTACTTTATTAATGAAATTACCAAATTTCTTCTTTGCAGATATTTAAAAAAAAATGATATATGGTAGATGAATTCCAACGGGGATATGAAATCAACCACAATATTAAAATTCAAGTTCGTCATTGTTATACTTACAGTCAAATTGACAGTACAGTAAGTTTATTTCTAGATACGAAATTATTAAGCTTTAATGCCAACAACTCATCATGTAGCAAGTTTAATACTTAAAATAATATTTCAAGGCATTGAACAATGTATAAAGAACATAATTACTCCCACAAGTTGCAATAAAAACAAATCTTCAACAAAGAATTTTCTCACACCCTTTTTAATGGTACAAGCACAATAGAAAACGAGTAAGTGGATAAAATATTGAACTAGAAAATGATGATTTTGCAACAATGGAGCTTGTTTGAGACCAATTCCTACTTATGAAAATTGCCCTCTGCTTTTCTATTTTCCCATTCTCTTTTATTGCCTTCTTTTTTGTCTTCTATACTTAGCCAAATTCCCCTTTCTTTTTCCCCTCTACTTTCTATTTCTGTTTACTTAGTCATTTTTCCAAAAATGTCTAACTGTGAGGGTTGGCGAACTCACGGGTTCACATTTTCACTCATGCTTTTATATCACGATTATGACCGACCGCTTCCCCATTCCATACCTAGCCACTTTTTCGATCACGGATTCCCAGGCAGGTGGGTTCTAGATTTCACTTCTATTGTTCCGTGACCTACAAAAAACACCCAAACTTCAGCGATATGAAAATTGACTTCTGGACTCCCACATCATCCCCTCTTCCGTGTTACACATTTTTCACTCAAACGTTCTGAGACATACAATGTTATCGTCAGGGCCTCACGTCTCTTGGGGAACCCTTGTCACCCTATTTTGAAGCCCATCTGACCACTTTCCATACTTGGCCATTTCTTGGAATCTCTTTCGCGGATCGTCGGGTTGGCGGGTTCACGAAATCTCCAATTCCTAATCGTTGTTTCTTGTGCCCACCACCTTCACACTTCTTTCCAAGTATGCAATAACTGAGTTTTAATGCTAACAACTCATCATGCAACAACCATAAATATTTTCATTAATGAGCAAAAGGCTCATGGAGATAGTCACACTGACTATCCTTATACAACTTTTCCATAAACATGGAGAAAATATCTTGCTAGGTAATGGGATATCTATTAAAAAATTCAATATATTATCCCTTCTTTTCCCTCTTCTATACTTAACCAAATTGTCGTTTCTTTTTCCCCTCTACTTTGTCTTTCTGGTTACTTAGTAGTTTTTTCCAAAATGTCTAACTGTGCAGGTTGGCGGACTCATGGGTTCACATTTGCACTCATTCTTTTATATCGTGACTCCGACCGATCGCTTCCCCATTCCATACCTAGCCACTTTTTTGATCATGAATTCCCGGGCATGTGGGCTCTATATTGCACTTCCATTGTTCTGTGACCTACAAACAAAACCTGAACTTCCGCGATATACAAATTGACTGCCGAACTCCCACACCATCTCCTCTTCCGCGTTACACATTTTGCACTCAAAAGTTTTGAGACATACAATTTGACGGTCGGGGCCTCACGTCTCCTAGGGAACCCTTGTCACCCTATTTTTAAGCCCTTCTTTCCTCTTTCCATACTTGGCCATTTCTTGAAATCTCTTTTGTGGATCATCAACTTGGCGGGTTCACGAAATATCCAATTCCTAATCACTTTTCATGTGCCCACCACCTTCGCACTTCTTTCCAAGTATGCAATAACTGAGTTTTAATGCTAACAACTCACCATGCAACAACCGTAAATATTTTCATTAATGAGTAAAAGCCTTGAGGAGACAGTCACATTGACTATCCCTACACAACTTGTCCAGAAACATGCAGAAAAGATCTTGCCAGGTAATGGGATATCTATTACAAATTTCAATATATTAGCGAAAACGAGTCCGACCGACCATTTCCCTATTCCATACTTAGCCACTTTTTCGATTGCGGGTTCTCGGATAGGAGGGATCAAGATTTCACTTGCATTGTTCTGCGATCTACAAACAACACCCATGCAGAAAAGATCTTGCCAGGTAATGGGTTATCTATTACAAATTTGAATATATTAGCCCTTCTTTTCCCTCTTCTATACTTAACCGTATTCACGTTTCTTTTTTCCCTCTACTTTATCTTTCTGGTTACTTAGTCATTTTTTCGAAAATGTCTAACTACGCGGGTTGGCATACTCATGGGTTAACATTTGCACTAATTCTTTTATATCGTGACTTTGACCAACCTCTTCCCCATTCCATACCTAGCCACTTTTTCGATCGCAGATTCCCGGGCAGGCGGGCTCTCAATTGCGCTTCCATTGTTTCGTGACCTACAAACAACACCCGGACTTTCGCAATATAGAAACTGACTACAGAACTCCCACATCATCCCCTCTTCCGTGTTACACATTTTGCACTCAAAAGTTTCGAGACATACAATTTGACCACTGGGGCCTCACGCCTCCTAGGGAACCCTTGTCACCCTATTTTTAATCCTGTCCATTCACTTTCCATACTTAGGCATTTCTTGGAATCTCTTTCGTGGATCGTCAGGTTGGCGGGTTCACAAAATATCTAATTCCTAGTCGTTGTTTTTTGTGCCCGCCACCTTCGCACTTCTTTCCAAGTATGCAATAACTGAGGTTTAATGCTAACAGCTCACCATGCAGCAACCGTAAAGATTGTCATTAATGATTAAAATCCTCAAGGAGACAGTCACACTGACTGTTCCTACAAAACTTGTTTAGAAACATGCAAAAAAGATCTTGTCAGGTAATGGGATATCTATTGCAAATTTCAATATATTAGTGAAAACAAGTCCGATCGACCATTTCCCTATTCCATACTTAGCCACTTTTTTTTATTGCGGGTTCCCAAACAGGCGGGCTCAATATTTCTCTTCCATTGTTCCACGACCTGCAAATAGCACCCAAAATTCCACGATATAAAAACTGACCGCTGCACTTCCCCATCATGCCCTCTTCCGTTTTACACGTTTTGCACTCAAAATTTCCAAGACATACAATTTGACCGTCGGGCCCTCACCTCTCCTGAGTGTCCCTTGTAGTCTTGTTTTGAAGCCCTTTCGACCACTTTTCATGCTTGGCCATTCCTTAATTTCTCTTCCCCGTCCCCGCCACCTTCACACTTGTTTATAATTAAAATTGTTTATAAAAACATTATTAT
>JASDQU010306663.1:103772-126019 GCA_032191745.1 Picea mariana
CACCTCTCCTGAGTATCCCTTGTAACCCTATTTTGAAGCCCGTTCGACCGCTTTTCATACTTGGCCATTCCTTAATGGCTCTTCCCCATCCCCGCCACCTTTGGAATTGTTTATAATAAAAAAAATGTTTATAAACACACACACACACATAAAAGAGTCTTATTTCTAAATATGAAATTATAAAGCTTTAATGCTAACAACTCATCATGCAGAAATTGTATATATTTTCATTAATGACCGAAAGGCTCGAGGAGATCTCCCAATAATACACATTAAACCAATATTTGCGAAGGGTTATATTATCCCTTCTGAGTGTTCATTTCAAACATCATGGAATACCTTTCGTGGGTCATCGGGTTGGAGGGTTCACGAAACCTCCAATCCTTAATTGCTCTTCATTGTACCCACCACCTTTGCACTTCTAAGTATGCAATTACTAAGCTTTAATGCTAACAACTCATCATGCATAAACTGTAGAGATTGTCATTAATGAGCGAAAGGCTCGAGGAGATATCTCATTCACACGCATTGGACCAATATTTGTGGAGGGTTATATTATCCCCTCCAACTGTTCATTTCAAGCATCGTTTGGAGAAAACGAATGTTCTCCTAAAATTATGACACCAACTTGAAAACAGTTCTGTGGAGATACAGTGAACATCTTCGAGTGTGAGTACCAAAACTTCAGTGGTCTAGAGCATAATCTTACTACTCATCCCCTTCCGCCCAGAACGAAGTAATTTGGACCTCTAGAATTGCTCGTGTAGGTTGTGTCCTTGAAGTTTTTGACTGTAAGGAGGTGGTCTCTTGGTGCTCCGAGAGATATATTTCAGGCCAAATAATTATTCCACTACGAGACCACTCTCCTATTTCTTTGTCAACTCAGGTCTTCTGTAAGATGTTAATATTGTCGGAGACAACATTGACCTTCATAGGAGAAGAATGCAAGAAGTTCCTAAAAAAGCATTATAACGGGTTAGACCTCTTACCTGAGTTCCTAGAAGACCTGACGACATTTCTCGAAGATATCACAAGCTTGCAGGTTAGTTCATTTAGAAATCCATTATGGGAAATTGCCTGGTTGTTTACAAGAATAACAAGATAGGAATCCACAACAAGTATTTCCCGCATGATTCTTTATATTTTTTATTTCACAGTTAAGGAACAAGCCATTTTTTATTGGGGGAAGCTAATTTCCATTGAAATTTGTTCCCAATTGTCATGATTCAAAGAGGAGAATAAATTTTATATGTCATCCTACTTGGTTTTCGTGATAGCGCATTGTTGTCCATTTCCAAAATTGTCAGTGTCCAAAAAGGTAAACTATGAATCTGACCTAGTAACCTTCTGGTACCAGGCCTTGTGGAGGCACAAGGACTCCCAATGTTTTTATGAGTTTTTTAATGACTTTGTCTCTATTTTAAAAGATTTATTGTTAGGAAATGATGCTCCCCGCATGTCTGACCAGGCAACCAAGTTTTTGGACAGGAAGGGGGCACTTGAACAAATGGAGAATTACATTGTGATAATGATTTTTGGTTCCAAGGAAAATCCTGCTTTCCTTCCATGTCACATTATGGACATAATGTTTTTTATAGAAATAGCAAGGCAATACAACTACTGGTTGCATTTATTCCATGAGAAGATAAAAAAACAATTCATTCCTCTGCCTTGGAAAGTCAGGGACTTTGTGTTGAGGAACATCAACAAAATTGACGAATTTGCAGCCCATTTCAACAACTTGAACCTAAGATATGTTGAAATGCTAAGAGGGTTCAACCCTAATGGGGTTTTTTTAGAACATTTACTAACAGTTGGCTTCAACAATTATTTTATCCAGACACACCTGAACGAAGATAGAGACAATGACGACATCACTCCTTCTTCTGACGCTGGCAACCTAGAGACATTACAAAGCACCATTGAATTGTACAAACAATAGGGAAAAGGCCCCGGTGAGAAGAGTGTTCAATCCCCGTCTACCACTCCCAAGAGTGTGACATCTCGGACCATTGCTCCAACGGCCCACCCCAGTAACAAAGCAACCTGTAATTCTTCAAATGGAGGAGGAGATAAGAACCCTCCTTGCGGTAAAATTGATAGTTCTCACAAGCTTCCCATGAAGAAGAAGAGAAAAAACTTTGTAGGTCAAGCAAAAGATCCCGAAATTGAAAGTGAAGACATGGAACTTGAGACTGATCTGGATAGTGTATTCTACAACGTTGATCAACCTAGGGATGCGATCCACCATAGTCCCCAATGGAAATTGTTGTTCTTGAGTTTATACTTTAAGGCTGTAAAGCATATCGTCAAGGCATCCGTAAAGGTAAAGGTAATTAAAGGGTAAGAATCAAAAAAAGGAGAGTAAATAAGAGTCAGTTTCTCAACTGTCTCTGTCAAGCTTCCCATTGTTCTTGGATGTTGATATCTCTCTCAATAGCAGCCCATGAACGTTCTAACTCAACCCGGTTAGTTGATGTTTGCAGAATAGTGTTAAAAAGGTTTAAAGCAATGCTAGTTTGATCTTGGAGGCCAGGTTCTACGTTGGACTGTCTATTACTTGGGACAGTCATGGAAAATAAAGTTTTAATTAAAATTTTAAAAGTTTTTGATAAATTGTTGCTCCAGTTTTTAACGGATGAAAATAGGAAAAATAGTTTTGGAATTCAAAATAATAATATAATAATAGTTAAGGCCGTTTCCTGGACTTGAAACAATTTTGAGAATAGTAAAATAACAAAGTAGAACTGTTGTGAAAATATGAGGCTTTAATCAAGAAAGAATCTCATATTGTAACAGGGGACAAAGAGGAAAATGAGATTTCTAATGAAATGTTGAATATAATCATTCAAATGATCTACAAGTCTTAAAATTACTGATAGCAATTTCAGAGGAAAAGCTGTAAATAATTTGATAACAAAATCAATTCAAACTTAAAAAGATGTATGAAACAAACTTATAGTTGATCATTCATTAGAAGCACATTGAAAGAGAAACATAAAAATTGTAAACAGGGTTAAAGAACACATAGCTTCAAGTTGACAGAATTCAGAATCTCGTCTGCATTATTTATATCACAATGGATGGAAAACTTTTTTAATACAATCAGCTCTCTCAAAAACAAAAAGCCTCTTCTCAGTCTTGTGAAAACATATTTATACATGATCATCAAATATTTTTCCCGTTGGTGATTAACCAACTTCCTAAGACTACGGTTACATGGATGAACAATGTCAAACCGTTTACATTTCTTTTCTAACTGCTTTATTATTCTAATGATGAAAATCTTCAAAAGAGTATTTCATGTCTGTGTTGATGAACCTGCTCCTTCTTCTTTAAGACAACAAACACATTTTCCCAGGAACTGTACTAAAACTCTGGGAGCTTCTGGAATATCCTTTGCTTCAAATAAGAAAAACTTTCTCTGCAGTTCTGGCAGATGATCTTCAATTATTTCCCCTGTGAACTTAATAGTTTGCAACTTTAAGCTTGGCATCACTATCCATTTGTCGATTTCGATGACATTGATTACCTTTATTTTTGGGATCTTCACCTACATTTCCTCCAGATCTTCTTTAAATCTTAACCTATGCTTGACAATATTAATTTCCTCTAACAACCCAGGACAGTTGTTTTTTCCAATGTTCAAAGGAGCTTTTTCTAAAAGATCAAAAATTCCTTGACAATCATCATTGACCTCTCTAGTTATTCTTTTGTTTTTTGTAAGGTCTACCTCCCACACCTTGAGTATTACATCTCCTTTAACCTGCTCTGAAACAGATAGTTTTTGAATCTTTCCAACCTCCTCCTTTGTTGAAAAGGCCACTTCTTTTTGGAAAGTAGTTATGGCCTCTTTTACTTCTCTTTCTTTCTGGAGAATATCTTCCAAGGATTTATTAGTTTCCTGAAAATAATTATGGATAATTTCCAGATTAAAAAACACTCCCTGTTGTTCCTCTTCTATCTTCAAATGTATTCTTAATACCTAGGCCTGGAAAATTCCAAGCTCTACCACTTGATTTGAAATGGAACTAATCTTATCTTGTAATTGTTTATTTGTTTCTTCTTGCTTTAGGACCTATGCCTGAGTGACCTGTATTTTCTGATTTGCTTCCTCTAAGCTTGCTTTCATTTTCTGAATCTCTTGAATATCATTCAATCTAGCTTGTTCTAGACCCTTTTTTATTCCCTAACTAATATTTCTTTTGGTCTCTTTCAATTGACCCTGCAGCTGAGCTATCATTTGGTCTTTCTGTTCCAACATAGTTGTCAAATTGCCCACAGAATATAAATTCACCGACAATAAAGCTCCCATTATGTCTGCTATCTCTGTAGTGAATTCTCCTTCTTTAAGTTTTTGTCCATCTATAATGACCCTATGCTTTTTAACCATCATATGTCCTCTTGGATGAATTTCCTGTTTAAGGATTGCCTTTCTCTTCTTACTGTAAAAATAATTTGAAGGAGGAATCTCATCTCTAGAAATAGGCTCAAGATCACATACATATAAAGCTCCCTCGTGGGGGTTTCCATAAGTAGACTACAATGGATTCAAGGAAGTAATGGGACTTCCAAGCTCTGTCGATATTGTTCCTCCTACCTTTTTTGGAAAACTCTCAGGGATTTCTGAAGGTGTTTTTATCTCCTTTCCTTTCCCTGCCTCCGATTTTTCAGTCTGGGGGACTTATGTTTCTTGCGAAGGTGTTTCACCCTCCTTCATTTTTCCTTTTGTATTTTCTTTATCTTGTACATTTGTTTCAAAGCTTGGAGGAGGCTCTTCCTTCTCTGGAGGAGGGGTCGTAGATTCTCCCTGCAAACTCTTTGGTAAACAACTTCGTCTGTGACTCTAGAATGACCTGAGACCAACCTGTGAGTCATATGACATGGCCTGTATCCTGTTCAATACTTCTTCATAAGTTTTAACCTCCTTGAAAATTTCATCATAAACAGATGCTTCGTGCTCATAAGCTTTCAAATTACAGTGCATCAAATGTTTGCTTACTAATTGATAGGGGTCATGATTTTTGTGCTCAATATCTACTAGTTTTATTTCTTCTAATGCTTCAACCTCTACTTTAGAATGGCCGAGGTTAAGTAATGAAAATTTCCTGACATACACAAGGAAGATTGGCCAAAATTTCTTTTGAGCTACTTTTAGCTCTATTCCAATACCACCTTTCACTATTTGATGTGCTACCTCCCTCAATACTAGTCTGTCTAGGAGGAATTTCGGAAGTGCGTGAGGGGGAATTGAGCATCCATAAACCCTAACATAAGAAAAGTTCTCATCAATAAACCAGTCGGCTATTGCTTTGAGATTTCCTGAGACCGACTCAGAAATGTGAGGGGGTTCACAACCATAAAACATGTTATGCATTGGAATTATTACGAAATGACAAATTTCGTAAAATGCATTCTTAGCATTTTCTTCCCAAAGTGTAGAATGATATTCATGAATGGGCTCGGGGCAATTTATGTTCCAACTCCAATTCATCAAGGGAAAAGGAGTCATAAAGCAAACTACATCCATAATGTACGTTGACATATAAAAGGCCACTGGTTGACCTTTAGATTTTGCAACTCTGTAGTTTGAAACTTCTTGAGCTAGGTTATCAGATAGAATTTTACTCCAGTTGAAAGTGAATCCTTCTGAAGCTTCTTCTAAAAAGGGCACCCAATCCGCATGAAAATGGCAGGGATCCTTTCTCTTGAACAGTCTACACAACATAATAGCTACATAGACCATGTATTCATTCAAAGATGTCATGGCATAAACCCCATGGGTATCGTCCCTAAACTTTCATGGACATCTCTACCAATCTCTAATTAAATCGGGATAAGTTCAGTCTGCCTCGGTACACTCCTTCCTTTGAAATTCAGCTAAAAACTCGGCATTAAAAGTGTTCTTAGGATTCGATGAGAGCTTATACATTACTTGTATATGTTCTGGCCTGAACGAGCCGACAATGACCCCTTGATTATTTAAGATTCTCCTCGTCAGAATATCAACCTTTTCCAGTGCCCAACTGATCATATCGTTATACGCAAAAAGCCGAGGGCGCACCGCAAACTTATGAAGCTTTGATTCCGCTATATCCCGAAAGTGATTATTAGAATCAGTATGAGAATTCTTGAATTCGAATTCCAGGAGTTCAGATATTTGTGTCCAAGATTTAATGGAGTCTATAGCGTGTGGCGTAGTGTCGGAGATGATATCTCCTTCCTGTGTGTCTTCACTCTTCTTCGGTGCCTTTTTCGGTGCCATGAATTTACGTTAGATGGAAAACCTGTCACAGAGAAGGAGTGAATGAGCTCGACAGAGTGCTTCTTGCACTTGTTGGAATGAAAAAGAAAATGTTGCAAAACACAGACCTTCAAACTCTCTTTTAACTCATTTAACAATGATGGGACTGACGCAGCTGACAAGAATTCAAGACATTTAATGCAGTAGATACTTACTAAGATACGCATTAGTGTCACATATCACGAGTTATTCTTTATTTAAGTGGCCACATTTTGGTGCTTTTGAATTTAAAAAATCGGAACATTTCATTCAATCGGAAATCGAAACGTGAACAAAACCTAAAAATTTTGATTATTATTAATCATGTTTTCAAAACAGGGTTAATTTAGACTAATCATAGATTAAGAGTCAAGATTTCTTGTTTCAGGATTTCGGGGATCGAGTTGACAAGAGGTATGTTATCACTGAATCCTGACTTTCAAAATCGCAAAATCGCGACAAGATTAATTAGGACTTAAATTCATTTTATCAAAATAATTGATCAGTATTAAGCATTTTGGGATTTTGGGGATCGTGTTGACAAGAAGTATGTCATCGCTACATCCCAATTTCCGAAATTGTGAAATGATTAACTTAAGCCCTAAAAATCGATATTAGTGAATTAATTAATCAGGATTAAGGATTAACCTCCAAAAAAAATCAATTTAGATTAATATAGATTTTGAGTCTGGATTTCGTGTTTCGAGATTTCGGGGATCAAGCTGAGAAGAGATATGTTATCACTACATCCCGATTTCTGAAATTCTTAAATCACAACATGTTTAAAATAGGACTTAATTCCATTTTATTGAACTAATTAATCAGGATTAAGGATATAACAAGATTAACAGTTTAACACAAATTATGGGTCGGGATTTCACGTTTCAGGATTTTGGGGATCTTGTTGACAGGAGGTATGTTATCACTGAAGCCCGAATCCTGAAATCGCGAAATGATTAACTTAAGCCTTAACTTTTTTGTGTTAGTGAATTAATTAATTAGGATTAAGGATTAACCTCATTCTTTCGGGAAATCGGGGATTGAGATTTCGTGATTCAAAATGTATTGAAATATATATTCTCAGCAAACCTTGAATCTCGAAAACTTTTTAAAGTTAATCTTAACTCCATTAGGTTTAAATCTTATCATGATTAAAATAACTTTATAGAAAATGTGTCGGGATTCTTATAACATTTTAGGTTTTTTGCCTTTTATTATTTAAATAATAATTTTTTTTGGGAGATAGGTATCGGGCACTTGGGAAGGATAACAAAGCTTATGCTTTATGAAAATCTGAAACCTGAAAAAGAAAAGTTTAGGTCTTCGGGATAAAAAAATTTAAAATTTGTTTCAACATAGGCTCCAATTGGGGACCTCGTCTCCTTGTGGGACGAGGAGAACATGTAGACTTAGTGTCTTTATTGGGTTAATGGAGTCAAGGGTTTATCTCTGCAGAAATTCCTAAGGAAGGGGATACAGAGGAAAAAGAGATTTCATGCTTACTTCTGAAAATCTTTTCAAACTCTCATTTGTTGCAAAATCAGTTGTAGTCCCATTCATGATCTTCTCCTTCTCGTTACTAAAATCAAGTTAGCATTAAGATGATCAAAACAATCCTAGGAAACCCAACAGATTCTGTGGCTTTCGACTTGCATCAAATGAAGCAAAATTCATATTTTTAATTAGGGAGCCCTGTCTGGACTTAGGATGCAAATCTGATTTCAAAAAAATTGGTAACTAGAGTAGAGTGATATTTAAGTATGACAACCTTACAGATACCTCAGATATTGCTTCACTGCCAGCAAGCTTGTTCAGTACCCTGGTGAATTTATCTGTCCCTTTTTACTAAATTTCCTTTCACCACTTCGAATCCGAATTATGCATTTAACCTTAGATATTGCTTCACTGCCAGCGAGCCTGTTTAGTACCCCGGTGAAGTTATCTTTTTTTTTTACTAAGACGAGGGCAATCATTTAAATGAATTTCCTTTCATCATATTTTGGACTAGATGGGGGCAATCAAATATGAATTTCCTTTCACCATCTGTCTTATATTTTACTTTTTGAATACGAAGTGGGGGCAATCAGTGGTACTTAATATACCAGGGATGGTATCTGTGTAAAAATTGCAGTGGAGGTCTGTCAACTTGTTTTGATTACTCTAGACCAACCTTCTCTTAACTTTCAAAACACCTTAGTCCGTAGAGAAAAAGGGGAAGATTAATTTTAGGGGTCTTCCTTTGAGCAAGCTTAAATCCTTAGAAAATTGTTAAGAAACCTAGGAGAGTCATGATCGACCTAAGCATAACTTTGTTTAGTCGGAGAGTGAGGAGTTATGAGGACTGGTCTTACCGATTAAGAACTGTTTTTCAGCTTCAAAAGTTAAGATGTAATCTCTTCTCCCTCTATGGGAAACCCATAAAGAAGCTTGATTTTTTAGTAAGACAAAACTAAGGGTAGAAAGAGGGGATGTAGAAAGATCTGGAAATCGAAAAACAGAGGTCATAAATTAAACCCAACTCTTGGAACTCTTTCTCAGAGATGTTTATTTTAATTACCTCTTGTCTTATTCAAAGTGAAACCCTTAAGGCCTAGATTTTGAAAACATTCTTTAAGCGAGCTATCACACTTTATGAGACAATCATTGCACTTATTTTATAAAAGCCTTGTTTGAAAAAAAATAGAATTTTCTGGAAATCACACCTCTGCCTTACCATTTTTGTTTTCTTTTGAAATAACAGAAAATATTATCTATCACCTATTTTCGACGAATTTATCTTCCGCTATGAGGCTATTTGTTTTCTACTTTCGCTTGTGGGGCTGTTAGCCAGAATCCTGTAAAGGAACAATACGAAGAGTATCATGGATTTTAAAAGAATTGAATTCATTGAGAATTTGTATCTTCACTTTTAGAAAATATTAACCTATTTTATTTTTATTTTTTTTTATTTATTTTTTACAGAATGAAAGTAGACTTACCAAAGAAAATTATGAAAAAAGAATAAACAAACCGGTATATACAGTGGGAATTCTGGAAATCAACTATTCCATATAGTGTTTTAAATAATGCCCATTGATAGGGGCGTTCAGGATTTTACCATCCAAATTTTCTAGCAGAAATGAATTCTTTCCTTCAGGAGATGAAATCTTGAATGGTCCATACCAGATGTGATCGAATTTACCATTTTTTCTGGAGTCTTCCTTCCTAGCATCCCATTTTAAAACCAAATCTCTGGGGAGAAAATCCCTGTTTTTTACCTTACGACCGAATAGCGCTTTCATGTCATCCTAATATTTTTGCAGACTTTCGTCCACTTCATCCCTGTGTTGTTGGACTTGAATCAACTGGTTTATTCTTCTTGTGACATGATTAGGTTCCTCCTTCTCGTCTTGCCAAAGTTTCATTATGAGAAGTGCTAGATTTATAGGTAACACCACATCAGTCCCATACACCATCTGGAAAGGAGAAGTGTCGATAGACTTTTTCGTGCCTATCCGATTTTCCCACAGGGCATATTTCAAATGTACATGCCAAGATTTCTTGTTTTCGTTTAGCACTTTCTTAATTATATTGATTAGACTTTTATTTGAAGACTCGGCCAAACCATTTCCCTAAGGATAGTATGCCATGGAATGACCAAGCACAGTATTATATTTTTGGCAGAAACTGACCATAGCCATAGAATTAAAAGCCTATGCGTTATCTGTGACTATCTTTTGGGGGCAGCCAAATCTAAACAAAATATTTTCTTCTAAGAAATCTATTACCACCGACTCAGTAGCCCTTCTAGTTGGAATAGCTTCCACCCATTTGGTGAAGTAATCTGTAGCAGTCAGGATCCATCTGTGTTGAGTGCTAGAATGAGGATTAATTTCACCTATGAAATCTAATCCCCATTGTTGGAAAGGAGATTCCGTTTTGACCGGAATCAATGGAATTGCTGGAAGTTTATGTTTTCCTGAGAACAATTGGCAAGGGTTGCAAGTTCGGACCTTGGCGTTGACATCTGAGAAAAGTTTGGGCCAATAATAACCTGCCCTCAGGATCTTATAAGCCGTCGCCCTCCAGGCATGGTGTCCTCCACACACTCCTTTGTGAAATTGGCTTATGACCTTTTATGTTTTTTATTCGACCAAACAAACTAGGAGGAAGACAAGTGGGTCTTTCCAATACAACTGTTCTTCGTATATACAGTACTTGACCGCATGCATCTTTAGCGTTCTGGCTTTGGATGGTGTTAAGTCATTTGGGCACTTCAAGGTCAACAAGTAGGACACTATGTCTTTGTACCAATTTGATGAAGAAAATTTCTCGTTGATTCTGACTTCAGCTATAGGTTCATCAAGTTCATTCACGTCCACACACTCTTCCCCTCCCTGTAAGCCATTTATTCTGAGAGCTATGAAATTTGATTAAGCTAAGAGTTTAGATAAACCTTGTCCCTTTACTAATTTCGTTGGTTTTATCTCCAAGTCGAATTCTTGGATTTTGGCAAGCCACCGTCCTCTTTTTCCATCACTATCGGATTGAACCAAAATATCTTTTACGGAGCTAGTAGGTACATATTCAATCACCTTAGAATGCAACACATAGGTTATGAAATCATTTAACGCCTTTACCATGGCATATGCTTGTTTTTCCATTATATTATATATAAGTTCGGCATCTCGAAGACTTTTTCTAAAAAAGGCTATCGGTTGCTCGAAACCTTCTTCATTCTTCTGGAGGAGTACCGCGGCAAGTGTGTGTTTGGAGGCAAATGAGAAAATAAGAAAATCCTTCAGATAATCAGGGCTTGCTAGTACAGGTGCCTCACTTATAACTTTCTTGATGCGTGCAAATGATGCTTTAGCTTCCGCTGTCCATTTCAGTTCGTTGTTTTTCTTCAGCATATATGTGATCAATTTCACGATTTCAGCAAAGTTGGGAATAAATCTTCTCAAAAAATTTATTTTTCCTAAGAATGACTGAATCTCTTTTACATTCCTAGGAATACTTATTGTGTCTATAGCTTCAACTCTTTTAGGGTCAATTCTACTTCCATCTCGAGACACAATATGGCCCAAAAGTTTACCTTCTTGCATAGCGAAGTGAGACTTTTTGGGATTTAAAGACAAACCAAATTTGTGGCATTTTTGAAACATCTGCTTGAGATGTATCAGGTGATCTTCATCAGATTTAGAAAAAACAGTTAGATCATCAAGATAGATAACCACAAATTTGTCTCTTTCGCCAATGAAAGTGATATCCATAGCCTGCTGGAAGGTAGCACCTACATTCATCAAACCAAACGACATCTTATCATACATAAATGTACCCCAAGGAGTGGTAAAGGCTGTCTTTTCTTTATCGTGTTCGCTGACGACAATTTGATTATATCCTGAAAACCCGTCGATCATTGACATCCTATTTTCCCCCACTACTTTTTCTAAAACGTGATCCATTTTAGGTAGGGGGTAATTATCTTTGAGAGAAGACTTATTTAGATTTCTGAAATCGACACACAGTCTAATTTCCCTGTTTTTCTTCCTAACCGGGACCAGGTTTGCTACCCAGTCAGAGTATCTCAACGATACAATTATTTTTGCATTCAAGAGTTTTTTTACTTCCTTTTCGATCACGGGCAATAAAATAGGATTAATTTGTCTGAGTTTTTGTCTAAAAGGTTTGAAACCAAGCTTCAGGGGTATCTTATGTTCAATCACAGAGGTGTCATAGGTTCTCAGCTCTTCATATGACCAAGCGAAAACATCTTTGTACTTTCTGAGCAAATCTGTGTATTTGTTTTTTATTTCAGGGGACAAATACTTGGATAGTTTAACCAGCTGAGAGTTTTCTTTAGTACCTATGTCACAGTCTTCAACTTCTTCAGGTTGAGGCTGTAGAGTGGATTTTGAAGGGATATCATCTTGATTAAGTAATCTTTCCAAGGGAATCAGACCCTTGGGGATCTGGTTATTTTTTAGAACGAGCATTCGATGGTTCGCGATTCTATCATGGAATTCTTGAGGTTCTTCCCCTTCCTGCATGATCCAAATAGGATCATTTTGGTTTTCTTGGTTAGGATGCGTTTCGACAAACTCGTCTATAGATTCCAAAAATTTGCGAAGCTGTTCATCGTCTTCAAAGACTTGCCAATGTTGTATGTTATTCGGTATAGAGGGTTGGTGCCTCATTTGTATGTGGTATTTTAGCTTAAACATGGTAGGAGGTGTGAAAGTAGAGGCTGCCTTGGCTAACGCATCATCCTATTGGTTTTCATTTCGAGGAATGAAATGAATTTGGATAGAGGAGAAGAAATTTTCGATCAGATCCCAGACGCAATTCTTGTAGGACCTCAACCTAGGATGTTTGGTCTGGTATTGTCGATTTACTTGTTTAATGATTAGCTCAGCGTCACCAAAGACTTCGAGGTTTTTTATTTTCATTCTCCTGGCGACTTCTAGCCCTAACACTAAGGCTTCATACTCGCATACATTATTTGTACAGTCTACATTCCACTGAAGCCTATATGAAAAGGGGATTACAAATTGATCATCAGGAGCCACAAGGAGTGCCCCAGCTCCAACTCCAAGGAAAGATGAAGCACCGTCAAAGCACATTTTCCATACATCAGTGCTATATACATTTTTTTTATTTTTTTCTTTTTCAGTTTTTTCTTCTATACAACTTTTGTCTATATCTACTTCAAAATCATCATCAATAGATAATATACAATTTCCTAAATCTTGGTCAGCAATATATACAAGATGGTTATTTAGGTTATGTGGATCACCTACCATGAATGCCAACCTAGTCTCTCTGTAAAGATGCGTGTATTGTCCTCCAAAAACTGGAATCGTAGCGTATGTCATGTCTAGTTGGAGAGATCCTGCAAGCTTGGCACCCCGTGACCTAGATAACAACATACCATACTTCGAAGGGATGTCGGTGACCACTACATCCATAAGAATGCTTTTTGCAGGTATTTGTGCCAGACCTACCACCAGGTCTTTAATCATGCCTATGCATTTGACCTTTCTTGAATCAAATGAATATAAGTCTCCATATAGCCTGGTGATTTCGAGACCTAGTTTCTCCATGATGGATTTTGGCATCACATTGTGAGATGCTCCAGAATCTAGCATGTAGCTATGAAGTAGGTGGTCGAACAAGGTTAACGTGATATAAAAGGGGGGCACAGTGTCTCTCGCACCTTCGAAATGCGGACCAAAAACTATGTTCAGCTTGTCATCTTCTAAGTTGATGACATCGGCCTGGCTTTCGTCTTCTGAAAAGATAACCATTTTGGCAATTTGTTTTCTATATATGGGATTTTTAGCAAGTTCAACAAGTGGGATAGGGATTTTAATTTTATTTATTTCGTTTTCCAGATTAAAATTTCCCAGGGCCTTGTTGCTTTCTACGTTCGGGGCCTCCATTCCTTTCTTTTCATCTTTTCTTAGTGATGCAAACTTGATTTCAATCACAGGATCCTGTGTTTTCTTAGCGGGTGTTCTTACTGACTTTGACTTGATAGGCTGTGTGTCAGCAGTTTGGGTTTTTGCAGTTTTTTTCTCAGCAACCTTTGGATTTGCTTCATCAGTTTCACCTCTAGGCAAGATCTTTTTTGTTAGAGCAATTGGAAGATTCTTGTTCCTAGGTCTTAAATTATATTTCTCCTGTAATTCATCTCTAATATCATTTGTGATTCCCTGATAGGCCAAATTTTCAGATGTATCATTGCTAACATTGTCTTCCGATGTAATTTCTTTATTTAAGGAGTTTTTGTAATCTTGTCTCGATAAATAAGGTGATTTATTATCGTCGCCAAGATTATTAATATCCTCATCAAGCTCTTCAAAATCTTCTAGATCTTCCTCTCCAATGAAGTTTTCATTTTTGAAGGGGGTTGGGATTTTTTGATCTTCATTTTTAATTGTTTTCTGTGGGGCCTGAGGATCAGGATTCCTTCTAAAATCCTTCCTGGGGAAATTATCCCTTTTCGATTTCTCTAGTTCCATTTTTTAAATCTTATTTGAAATTTCTCTAATTACCCTAGCCATCTTGTCTATTTTATCTCCCGAGGATTTCCCCAATCCTGAGGGTCCACCTTGCTCTTTGAATTTCCTATTTTCTTTGTTCCTGGTTTCTATTTTTACTTTTAATTTCCCTGATGCCATCATGTTCGATTCAATCTCAAGAGCATCATCTTCCATTTTCGTGAGATCTTTTGATATCCTTTCTCTCAATAATAAGGTGAAATCAGGATCAAAAGGGCCAGCAAAAGTCACCTTTGCTGCGGGTTGTGAAGGTTTGACCTCAACCGGGATTTTATTATACAACTTGTTAAACCTTTGTGTGAATTCTAGAACAGATTCTTAGTTTTTCTTTCTAACGGCTCTGAATTCAGTTAGGTATTAGAGGTGGTCCTTACTCTCTCCCCATTTTCTAATAAAAGCACTTTCAAGTTCCTCGTAGGATCTTAGAAATCCGGCTGCTAAGGATCGGAACCAGGTCCTCACATGTCCTTCGAAATTCTGAACGAGGAGTCTAGAATAGACATCTTCATGTTCTATTCTGAGGATGTTGACAAATTGGTCAAAGAAGTTTATATGTTCTCGAGCGGTCAAATCTCCTTCCCTTGTAAATTTCGAAAGGCTTTTCATATAATTTTCGAGAAGATCGTGTAGGGTAACTGGGAGGACAAGGGGGGCATATCTAGTAGCTACTTTAGCGAAGATTCCAGGAAGTGGAATTTGGCCACCTGCTGGTCCTCCTGGGGCACCACCTCCAGCTCCTGCACCTCCTTGTGCAGCCATTGGTAGATTTGAGGCTGAAGCTTGGAATGTGTGAGGAGAAGGTTCACAGAAATCTGGGGAAAATACCTCAGGAAAAGAGAACATATTCTATGAGAGGGGAAGCGAGACAGATTTCTCAAGTGTTTCTGAAATGTTCAACTGTGTAAAGTCAGGCTGACAAATAGTATGTATGTGTAAAAATATTTGTCTAAGTGATCTTCGTGATTTTAAAATCTTTTCCAGATCAGAGACTGGCAAGGTCTACTTGTCGTCTGAGTTCTTTCTGGTGTTCTTTCGGCTAATAGCCAATTTACTTATCGTGGAGTCGCCAAGTGAAAAATAAAAGTATCCTTAGAAGGTTTTCTATCTTTGTTCACTATCAAAGAAAGAAAGTGTCAAAGTCGTCCTTCCCAGGCAAAAGTTTTGTTTCTTCGTTCCCCGGTAACGGCGCCAAAAAGATGTTGTTCCTGAGTTTATACTTTAAGGCTATAAAGCATACCGTCAAGGCATCTATAAAGGTAAAGGTAATTAAAGGGTAAGAATAAAAAAAAAGGAGATTAAATTAGATTCAGTTTCTCTGTCTCTGTCTAGCTTCTCGTTGTTCTTGGATGCTGATATCTCTCTCAATAGCAACCCATGAACGTTCTAACTCAGCCCAGTTAGTTGTTGTTTGCAGAATAGTGTTAAAAAGGTTTTAAAGCAATGCTAGTTTGAACTTGGAGACCAGGTTCTACGTTGGGCTGTCTATTACTTGGGACAGTCATGGAAAATAAAGTTTTAATTAAAATTTTAAAAGTTTTTGATAAATTGTTGCTCCAGTTTTTAAGGGATGAAAATAGGAAAAATAGTTTTGGAATTCAAAATAATAATATAATAACAGTTAAGGTTGTTTCCTGGACTTGAAACAATTTCGAGAATAGTAAAATAACAAAGTAGAACTGATGTGAAAATATGAGGCTTTAATCAAGAAAGAATCTCATATTGTAACAGGGGACAAAGAGGAAAATGAGATTTCTAATGAAATGTTGAATATAATCATTCAAATGATCTACAGGTCTTAAAATTACTGATAGAAATTTTAGAGGAAAAGATGTAAATAATTTGATAACCAAATCAATTCAAACTTCAAAAGATGTATGAAACAAACTTATAGTTGATCATTCATTAGAAGGACATTGAAAGAGAAACATAAAAATTGTAAACAGGGTTAAAGAACACATAGCTTCAAGTTGACAGAATTCAGAATCTCGTCTGCATTATTTATATCACAATGGATGGAAAACTTTTTTAATACAATCGGCTCTCTCAAAAACAAAAAGCCTTTTCTCAGTCTTGTGAAAACATATTTATACATGATCATCAAATATTTTTCCCGTTGGTGATTAACCAACTTCCTAAGACTATGGTTACATGGATGAACAATGTCAAACCGTTTACATTTCTTTTCTAACTGCTTTATTATTCTAATGATGAAAATCTTCAAAAGAGTATTTCATGTCTATGTTGATGAACCTACTCCTTCTTCTTTAAGACAACGAACACATTTTCCCAGGAACTATACTAAAACTCTGGGAGCTTCTGGAATATCCTTTGCTTCAAATAAGAAAAATTTTCTCTGCAGTTCTGGCAGACGATCTTCAATTATTTTCCTTGTGAACTTAATAGTTTGCAACTTTAAGCTTGACATCACTATCAATTTGTCGATTTTGGTGACATTTATTACCTTTATTTTTGGTATCTCCACCTGCATTAACTCCAGCTCTTCTTTAAATTTTAACCGATGCTTGACAATATTAATTTCCCCTAACAACCCGAGATAGTAGTTTTTTCCAATGTTCAAAGGAGATTTTTCTAAAAGATCAAAAATTCCTTGACAATCGCCATTGACCTCTCTGGTTATTCTTTTGTTTTCTGCAAGGTCTACCTCCCACACCTTGAGTATTACATCTCCTTTAACCTGCTCTGAAACAGATAGTTTTTTAATCTTTTCGACCTCCTCCTTTGTTGAAAAGGCCACTGCTTTTTGGAAAGTAGTTCTGGATGCTTTTACTTCTCTTTCTTTCTGGAGAATATCTTCCAAGGATTTATTAGTTTCCTAAAAATAATTCTAGATAATATCCAGATTAAAAAACACTCCCTGTTGTTCCTCTTCTATCTTAAAATGTATTCCCAATACCTGGGCCTGGAAAATTTCAAGCTCTACCACTTGATTTGAAATGGAACTAATCTTATCTTGTAATTGTTTATTTTTTTCTTCTTGCTTTAGGACCTGTGCCTGAGTGACCTATATTTTATGATTTGCTTCCTCTAAGATTGCTTTCATTTTCTGAATCTCTTGAATATCATTCAATCTATCTTGTTCTAGACCCTTTTTTTTTTCCCAACTAATATTTATTTCGGTCTATTTCAATTGACCCTACAGCAGAGCTATCATTTGGTCTTTCTATTCCAACATAGTTGTCAAATTGCCCACATAATATAAATTCGTCGACGCTAAAGCTCCCATTGTGCCTGCTATCTCTGTAGCGAATTCTCCTTCTTTAAGTTTTTGTCCATCTATAATGACCCTATGCTTTTTAACCATGATATCTCCTCTTGGATGAATTTCCTGTTTAAGGATTGCCTTTCTCTTCTTACTGTAAAAATAATTTGAAGGAGGAATCTCATCTCTAGAAATAGGCTCAAGATCACTTACATATAAAGCTCCCTCGTGGGGGTTTCCATAAGTAGACTGCAATGGAGTCAAGAAAGTAATGGGACTTCCAAGCTCTGTCGATGTTGTTCCTCCTACCTTTTTCGAAAAACTCTTAGGGATTTCTGAAGGTGTTTCTATCTCCTTTCCTTTCCCTGCCTCTGATTTTTCAGTCTAGGGGACTTCTGTTTCTTGCGAAGGCGTTTCACCCTCCTTCATTTTTCCTTTTTTATTTGCTTTATCCTGTACATTTGTTTCAAAGCCTGAAGGAGGCCCTTTCTGCTCTGGAGTAGGGGTCGTGGATTCGCCCTGCAAACTCTTTGGTAAACAACTTTGTCTATGACTCTGGAATGACTTGAGACCAACCTGTGAGATAGATGACATGGCCTGTACCCTGTTCAACACTTGTTCCTAAGTTTTAACCTTCTTGAAAATGTCATCATAAACAGATGTTTCGTGCTCATAATCTTTCAAATTACAGTGCATCAAATGCTTACTTACTAATTGATAGGGGTCATTCTTTTTGTGCTTAATATCTACTAGTTTTATTTCTTCTAATGCTTCAGCCTCTACTTTAGAATGGTCGAGGTTCTGTAATGAAAATTTCTCGACATACATAGGGAAGATTGGCCAAAATTTCTTTTGAGCTACTTTTAGCTCTATTCCAATACCACCTTTCACTATTTGATGTGCTACCTCCCTCAATACCAGTCTATCCGGGAGGAATTTCGGAAGTATGTGAGGGGGAATTGAGCATCCATAAACCCTAACATAAGAAAATTTCTCATCAATAAACCAGTCAACTATTGCTTTGAGATTTCCTGAGACTAGCTCAGAAATGCGAGGGGGTTCACAGCCATAAAACATGTTATGCATTGGAATTATTACAAAATGACAAATTTCGTAAAATGCATTCTTAGCATTTTCTTCCCAAAGTGTAGAATGATATTCATGAATGGGCTCGGGGCAATTTATGTTCCAACTCCAATTCAACAAGGGAAAAGGAGTCATAAAGCAAACTGTGTCCATAATGTACACTAACATATAAAAGGCCACTGGTTCACCTTTAGATTTCACGACTCTGTAGTTTGAAACTTCTTGAGCTAGGTTATCAGATAGAATTTTACTCCAGTTGAAAGTGAATCCTTCTGAAGCTTCTTCTAAAAAGGGCACCCAATCCACATGAAAATGGCAGGGATCCTTTCTCCCGAATAGTCTACACAGCATAATAGCTACATAGACCATGTATTCATTCAAAGATGTCGTGGCATAAACCCCATGGGTATCGGCCCTAAAATTTGATGGACATCTCAACCAATCTCTAATTAAATCAGAATAAGTTCGGTCTGCCTCGGTACACTCCTTCCTTTGAAATTCAGCTAAAAACTCGGCATTAAAAGTGTACTTAGTATTTGGTGAGAGCTTATACATTACTTGTATATGTTTTGGCCTAAACGAGCCGACAATGACCCTTTGATTATTTAAGATGCTCCTCATCGGAATATCAACCTTTTCCAGTGCCCAAATGATCATATCGTTATACGCCAAAAGCCGAGGGCACACCGCGATCTTATGAATTTCTGATTCCGCTATATCCCGAAAGTGATTATCAGAATCAGTATGAGAATTCTTGAATTCAAATTCCAGGAGTTCATAGATTTGTGTCCAAGATTTAATGGAGTCTATAGTGTGTGGCGTAGTGTCGGAGATGATATCTCCTTCCTGTGTGTCTTCACTCTTCTTCGGTGCCTTTTTCGGTTCCATGACTTTACATTAGATGGAAAACCTTTCACAAAGAAGGAGTGAATGAGCTCAGCAGAGTGATTCTTGTGCTTGTTAGAATGAAAAACAAAATGTTGTGAAACACAGACCTTCAAACTCTCTTTTAACTCATTTAACAATGACGGGACTGACACAGCTGACAAGAATTCAAGACATTTAATGCAGTAGATATTTACTGAGATATGCATTAGTGTCACATATCATGAGTTATTCTTTATTTAAGTGGACGCATTTTGGCACTTTTGAATTTAAAAAATTGGAACATTTCATTCAATCGGAAACCAAAACGTGAACAAAACCTAAAAAATTTGATTATTATTAATCATGTTTTCAAAACAGAGTTAATTTAGACTAATCACAGATTAAGAGTGAAGATTTTGTGTTTCGGGATTTCAGGGATCGAGTTGACAAGAGATATGTTATCACTGAATCCCGACTTCCGAAATTGCGAAATCGCGACAAGATTAATTAGGACTTAAATTCATTTTAGCAAAATAATTGATCGGTATTAAGCGTTTTGGGATTTCAGGGATCGTGTTGACAAGAAGTATGTCATCTCTGCATCCCAATTTCCGAAATTGCAAAATGATTAACTTAAGCCCTAAAAATCGATATTAGCGAATTAATTAATCAGGATTAAGGATTAACCTCCAAACGGAATCAATTTAGATTAATATAGATTTTGAGTCTGGATTTTGCGTTTCGGGATTTTGGGGATCGAGCTGACAAGAGATATGTTATCGCTACATCCCGATTTCCGAAATTCCGAAATTGCGACATGTTTAAAATGTGACTTAATTCCATTTTAGTTAACTAATTAATCAGGATTAAGGACATAACAGGATTAACAGTTTAACACAAATTATGGGTTGGGATTTGGGGGATCTTGTTGACAGGAGGTATGTTATCGTTGAAGCACGAATCCCAAAATCGTGAAATGATTAACTTAAGCCTTAACTTTTTTGTTTTAGTGAATTAATTAATTAGGATTAAGGATTAACCTCATTCTTTTGGGAAATCGGGGATTCGGATTTCGTGATTCAAAATGTATTGAAATATATATTCTCAGCAAACCCCGAATCCCGAAAACTTTTTAAAGTTAATCTTAACTCCATTAGGTTTAAATATTATCATGATTAAAATAACTTTATAGAAAATGTGTCGGGATTCTTATAACATTTTAGGTTTTTTGCCTTTTATTATTTAAAGAATAAAGTTTTTCAGGAGATCGGTATCGGGCGCTTGGGAAGGATAACAAAGCTTATGCTTTATGAAAAGCCAAAACCTGAAAAAGGAAAGTTTAGATCTTCGGGATAAAAAAATTTAAAATTTGTTTCAACATAAATAGTTGAGACCGAAATTTTTGATGAAGATGAATACTTCGTATTTCAGAGCGTTGTTTTTTACAGCGAGTCTAAAAATTTAATTATTGAAAATAGAGATGTAATAAATAAGAAAGGGAAATCTCGTTCAGAGATTAACCTTAGGAACATGTGGCCATCCCAAATCTCCCGACTTCATCGAGCAACTGGAGTTGATATTGATCATTCCATTGGAGGCATTGAGGCCGAGAATGCCAAACTAAAGGACCGAGTCAAGGAATTGGAGGAAGCTTTGATTCCTATGCCATTTATTGCCACTCCTTTAGCAATAACCATGCTTTCCACCCCTGCAGCCAAGTTAAAAGGATCCTCCAACCTCCTTACATCATGTAGTGGCTATGTGGAGAAGAATATCAAGAAAAGAATGGAGTTGATTACTCATGCCTGGGAAACATCACAAAGTATGGCTTCCCTTGGAATGAGGGCACATGATTTGCATGAAAATTTGCAGGTGGATTTAAAAAATGAAAAATGTTCTTATATAGACATAGTCATCCCTTTTTGCATCCATGTCAGCAACACGATAGTTATGAGAAGAAAACAAGAAGATCTCCCCTCCCCAGACTGGATCACTCAATTAAATGCATGCTGGAAAGAGAAAGTGAAGAACCTGCATCTCATTGTCCAATCATGTGAACAAGCCATATCAAAGAAAGAAGAATTATTCAAAAAACTGACCGAAATAGACTTAGCTGGAAGTACCAACGAGGTCCAAAACCCCAAATTAATTGTCAACTCCTTTCCCTTAACCAAGCAAGCCTTCGATGATCAACTTGATATTTTCAAGGGGTTTTCTTTAGAAAATTTTTAGAACATCCTTGAATATGGTGAAGATGACATGGACAACTGGCTAGTGGACTATTCGGTACAAAATGAAGAAATTGATCAGGCTCTATGTAATTTTTCTATCAATCTAAGGGAATTAGAAAAGGATATTTTCAATATAAAAATATGGGATGAGATCAACGTGCCCCCCATGAGAGGCTACATTCAAGAATGTCTCCAAAGAGAAATCGACAAGCTCACTGACGAAGGGTAATAGGTTGTTGGCACGTTTCTAGTAGTCATCGACGACAGCAATAAAAAGGCATCAACAAGAAAATAGAAAAGGGGGAGATATATACCATCAGTGTGTTGATTAAGGTTGGTTGTCATTGATGTCAACCCTTGAAGAAAGCCCCGTAGCACAAAGATTTGGGTAATGGACCCAATATTGTTTGATGTAAATATGACTCATTATTGTTTTGTCATGGTTGATAAGAAATAAATATGGATGAACTCCAAAGTGGTCCCCTTATGGTGAAAGCCCTCACGAGAAGACGCTTTGT
>JASDQU010306664.1:12717-23545 GCA_032191745.1 Picea mariana
GCTGAGGAAGTGTTAGTCACATGTATGATTCTAGAAAATTTCTTTTAGAGAGGTAGTCATCCTCTCTCCTGTCAGAAATAATCTTTCTCAGGGGTTTTCTGGAACTCTTTCTAGTCTTTGTTGTTTGCAGTCTATAGCTTAGGTTTCACCTTAGATTGGTTTGTTCTATGAATTTTTCCTTGAATTGTTTTCTTTTTTCTGTTAAAGTAAGTGTCTGAGTCTTCAAGAGATCCTGGTTCTCAGTACCAATAGTCTCTACCTGGGATGGCTTGCTTGGCCTTTTATTTGTCTTAGAGTTTCAAAGATACACGCAGCCTGTATAAGGCCAGCACATGTGTACACGCGCCCTAACTTTACACAGCTCGCGTGCACACGCTTGTTGTTGAACTATCAGTAGTGTGCCTGTGGAGAATCTTGTTTTTTAAGGTGAGGCAATCATCCTTTCCTTTGACAAGATTTATACATCTCAGGTTCTTGGGTCTCTTTCATAAGCAATTTTAGCTTAGGTTGTATTCTAGCATAGCTTGCTTTTTCATTTAAAATATTTTTTGTGTTTCCTAGCTTTTTTAACTTCTTTTTAGCTTGAAATTTTAAGAAAAATGGGGGGCCATGAATCGTGCATTCATCAGTTTATTTTAAAATCTTTTGTTATTTCTGCTTTGATTGGAAGAAAATATTAAAAAAAAAACTTAGTTTGTTAGATCTCTTTTTTTCCTGGCAATTTCTTCACATTGTTATTTGAAAAAGAAAAAGAAATTAGCATAGCGTTGTGTTTTCTTCTAATTTTAAAATCATTTCAAAAGGAAAAAAATAAGAAATATAATCATTCTTTGCCAGTGTTCATATAAGTTTCATCATTTTTCACAAGAGTCTTAACACCATCAGTTGCAGTACCGTACCCTTTTGAGTAAATCAAGACAGTAAAAAGAACGCTAATTAAAATTTACTAGACTTTATGTTTGTAGGGTCTATCAACTAGATTAGGCTAGAGCATTGATTTAGGTTGGAGAGGAAACTCTTCAAGGCTATAAAACAAACATAAGAGTCTGTGCTATGGAGTGTAGAAGTCTAGTAACATGGAAATTATCTGAGACCCCCCTCTAACACATGGGCTAAACATGAGGTCACGTGCAGAAAGGTAGCAGAGATAATGCCTTCAAAGCCGGACCAAGCGTAGTGGGGAACACATATAGAGGACTTGTCTTGGGATTCTGTTGATCACATTTTTCATGGAGCTTTGTGTGTCTCAAATCTGTTTGAGGTCCTCAGTCATTTTTTGAAACACTTGCTTTCAATACCCTTGATAGGTTTCGGGCTTGATACCCTGCTCATTGCAGTCCACCCGAATGTCGACTGTACTCGCCTGGTGATTGTTCACGAGATGGAAACCTAGTTGCCTTTATTTTAGGGACTTACACAGGTGACCGTGGGGGTATACCATAGTACCTAGGGCAGACATCGGGCCATGTTTTATAGAGTATACCCAGAGGGTGCTTCCGTATTCAAGTTGCACTTGCACTCGTAAGTTGCTCTAGTGTTAGTTGGCGTAACTGTTCTTCCAACTAGTTAGTTGTTTTCTTGATCTGCCTTTAGGAACTTTTAGTGTGTGCTCTATGCTCCCTATTTTTTCATAGTGAGTAAGTTAGTTGTGTCTTTGGGTCTCTGCACTAGGGTGGTAGACCACCCACTCCACCGGTTGAGAGGACTTTTCAATCTTCCGCTTTGAAACAAGGAGCCACCTCTTTTTAGGTGTTGTTTTAATAACACTGGTTCTTCAGAGTCAGTGTGTAAGATTTTTACGGATTTGAATGATCCCACAAGGGGAGAACCTCTGCATAAGATATTCATGGCTAAATTTCATGATGATACCAACCAAGGAAACCCTTTACAATGGGATTCTTGTGATTTTCCTTTCTTCGAAAACATTGGTGTCCCTTTGATGGCCACTTTTTACATTCCTGGGTTGAATGTGGGATTATCAGTTTGGTTGGGTACCATTCCAAATGTCCCAAATGCTCTTGATGCTTCTCAGTTAAGCACTCTATGTCATGGGCACCTTGTTGATGTTTCTTCATCAACAAAGTCTTCTCCTCCTCCTTCTCCCGCCTCTAGTGAAAGTACAATTACTAGTAACCAGAAGTCTAAAGGAAATAGGAAGAAGAAATCACCAACCTTTGTGAGTCATGTTGGAGATAGTTCAACAACCTCTGCAAGTCACGTTGAAGACTAGCACCCAGCCTCTGCAAGTCATGCTAGGGGCAAGCGCCCACCCTCTGCAAGTCATGCTGGGGGAAAATGTCCAGTCACTCCTAGTCATACTGGCAATAGGTCTGTAGCCTCTGCGAGTCATGTTATTGATCCATCACCAACCTCTACAAGTTAGGTTGGAGATGTGCAACCAACCACTACCAGTCATGCTGGGGGCATTGATTCTGTTGAGAAACCTAGACGGATAGGATGTAAACCTAAGTTCCCTTGTAAGATTTGCAAGGGATATCACCTTACTCATTTGTGCCTTGGCCTTACAGAGGTACAAAGATTGTGGTCCTTGTCTACAAGATCTTCTGATTCTGGGTCATCTGTGGTTTCCTCACAGTCTATTCAGCCATTGGTTGTGAAAGTGGTCATGTTGATGCAGTCATAAGCTGATCCCACTCCTCTTTTTGGGGGTGAGGTGCCTTTAGACCTTGTAGTCTCTCAGCCTATTCATCCATTGGCTGAGAAAGTGGTCATGTCGATGCAGTCGTCATCTGATCCCACTCCTTTTTCGGGGGGTGAGGTGCCTTTAGACCATGTAGTCTCACAACCTATTCATCCATTGGTTGTGAAAGTGGTCATCCCAATGCAATCATTGGATGATCCCACTCCTCTTTTGTGGGGTGAGGTGCCTTTAGAACATGTAGTCTCACAGCCTATTCAGCCATTGGTTGCAAAAGTGGTCATGCCGATGCAGTCATCGGATGATCCCACTCTTCTTTTGGGGAGTGACATGTCTACCGACTATGTTTTTAGCATTTCCAATTCAATACTTTTAGAACAAGGGGGCATTCCGCTTGTTCTGAGCACACCCCCTCCAAGCCCTAGGATGGTTTCCTTTGATTGGAATGACCTTGTTGAGCCTTATCTTCCTTTTTCTTCACATTTTCAAATAAGGGTTGAAGTTAATTCAACAAACATTTATTGATGTATTGTGGATGAAGGAGCTTCCGCAAGTATTTTATCCTCCTTGGTTTGGAAATTCTTGGGATCTCCTGAGATTGTGTCTTCTTTGCATGAGCTATTGGCTTTTGATAGACGTCCTAGTGAATATTTGGGGGTTCTTCCTTTGTTACCTATATCTTTAGGTGGGAAGACTGTCCTTGTCGATGTTATAGTGGTGCAAGGCCCATTATATTTCAATATGCTTCTCGGGCGTGATTATGTATATTCTATGAATGTTGTGGTGTATATGCTCTTCTGGGTGATGCATTTCCCTCACAATGGAAGCATTGTCACTATCGACCAGTTGGCATCTGATAATCACCATCCTAATTCAGCATTATTTCAGACTACCCCTTTATATGTTTCTAGCATTCGTGTAGACTCTACCCCTCCACAGGTTAATTATGTGGCATCTTATCCTCGATGTTCAATTGCTTTTGAGCAGGAACCTATGAAATCATGTTGGCCTTTTCAAGACTTAGTCTCAACAATTGATCCATTGGTTTATCCAATCGGGGCATGGGAGCCCTTGTTTCCCCCTCTTGGTCCAAGTAGGCTTGAGTATCCTTCCGATTCTGATCTCATTGTTTGTAGATCCTCAAGCCCTCATGCTTGTGATTCTTCGCCGATAGACTCTGCCAGTCCTAGCCAGAACCTCCATTGTCATATGGAGTATGGTTATTTTACTTCACCCTTTGGGATTGTCGACCCTCGTTTGCGTGATTTCTTAGATTTTGAATTGCCTTCAGATGAGGCTATCCTTGAAGCCATGACTACGGTTTCTATATCACAAGAGGACTTACACCATGGTTTGTGTTTTCTTCCCTTTGGGAGACTTCCCAAGTTGATTATCGAAGAGACTCTTGGTATGATCCTAGCAATGGGCTCTACCCAAACCAGTTTCATACATGAGTTGTAGCCCCCAAGGGTCTTATTTTAATCCCTTTTCAAACCCTCTAAACATGAAAATATTGTCGAGCAATCTTGTGGCCTTTCACGCTCGTTAAACTAAAATTTGAAGTCACGTCTATCTGGTTGTAGTTTACCCCTTTTTCGGTCCAGACGGTCAATTGTACAAAAAAAGGTATACTCTAGAGGCCTCAGATCCCTAGAAGAGTACCCTCAAGTATAATTTTACACCTTTTTCAGGCTCGAGGGACTAAATTTACGAAAAAGGAACCCCCATGGAGTCCATAGTTAAGATATTTTCAGACTCTCTATAATTGAAAAGATCGTCGAGTGACCTTATTCTTTCACACTCGTTAAAATGGTCCAGAAGAACATTCCTGACAGAGTCCATAGTTAATCTTCTTTCATAATCCTTAAAAATGAAAAAATGGTTGAGTGATCTTGTCTTTATCACACTTGTTAAAATGGTTTTGAATAGACATCTTGTCGGTTCTAGTTTACCCCTTTTTCGAACTGACTAGACTACCTTCGAAAAAGGTACCCCATTGGAGTCTCCTTTTATGTTTTTCAGACTCTCTAAATATGAAAAACCGCCAAGCTTACCTTCTCTGGGCTTGTTAAACTCACATCGAAGGACGTTACCATTGTGTGTTTTATTAATCGCATTTGCATACCCATGTCTTTGGCCTAATGATGGCTCCATGTTTCTCTCAACTGAACCATCTAAATCATGCCTTATACGCAAGCCCTGTAACACTTTGCCTCTACGTCTTCACACCTTTGGCCCCTGGAGGATTTTTTCCCAAGTGTCCTTACTTTGAATATCAGTCTTGTCCCTGCGCCTTGAACTTGTATGTTTGCAACACTCATTCCTCCTTTGTAACGTAACATTCTTTTATTCTTTTTCCAAAGTTATTGAAAAAGACAAAAAAAATCAAATATACCTCAAAAAGAGGAAGGGAAAAGTATTTTCTTTATTGGCAGCATAATGAGTCGCCCTTGGATAAAGCACATCTGTTTGTTTGTTCATCAAACTCTGGGATTTAATATGACCTTAGGAAGCTATTCTCGCTACATAGAGCTATGTCCTCCTCCATTTGGTTATTCTTCCAAACATATGGAGAGTTTGCATTGCCTCCTACCTCGTAAACTTATGTTAACGCCATGTTTCCTGAGTCTCATCATTTTTTGTGCTATTGTCCAAGGGAAGTTTTTACCAAGCCCGAGTCATCCCCTCTACAGTTTGTCTCTTTTCCTCATGCCTGGCCATCCTGAACATCCAATCAAGTCTTTGTTCAAAATCAATGAAGCCTTCAGTCTAATCACAAAGATTCTCTAGTCCATGACCAATGAGCCGTCAAAGACCTATGGGTAGTGAAGTCGTACACTCATATTACACTCCTACCTGAGTTTTGAAGATTTTGAAGTTGTTGCTCGAGCTTTGAAGAACTCATCTCCAGCCATCAAGCTTTATCAGCTTCTAGAAGATGGATACTCTACACGTATATCTTTTTTATTTTGAGATGTAGCTTTGCTGTGTATTTCTTGCGGCTACACTTTATATAGTTATATGACATGGATCTACATTGTATTTAATTGGTATCCATGATTTTATTTTATCCCGAGCATGGGTATGCCTGCCTCGGTGAGAGAATTATTATTTTGCAGATGACACCTCCCAATTTCTGGTCCTTGGGCTCACTTGTTTGATACATCGGTGAAGATTGTTAATGTATTTTGGCCATCAGATGCTCTTCTAATATCACACATTAGGGGGCATCTGTTATAACCCTAATTTGCACCAAACATGCTTACCTGGCATTAGGCCATCTCAGATTCCTTCTTTTCCAAAACACTACTGAACAACTCTTCTTAAAAATCCCTTTTATAAAGGCCCACATGCCTTGCTAGATTACTGCATGCGTGTACATGCTAGCTGACCCAAGATAGCTCGTGTGTACCTATAAAAGCATGAAAAATGGAAAGTTGATGATGGAACATACAACTTTGGGTAAGTTAACTAAACCTTTTGACCATGCATGGCCAAACATTCGACCAAATACCTAGATTCTTCTAGCCTATAAAAGAAGGGTTAGGGGTCCCATTTGGAAGAGGAGAATCATAGTAAAGAAACTATACCCGATTAAGCATTCCCTTTGTCCCAACCTTTAGCCATCCTTGTGAAAAGATAAGTATAGAGCAAAGCAGTTGGAAAAGAGTGGAAGAAGAGCCCAAGACCAGGATCGAGGAGCAATGGCCAACTCTATCATTGTAAGGTATCATTGTGAAGTTAATAAAAGAATTTTTTTTCCTGTCTCTCCATATGCGATTGTCATTATTATAATATTGATTGTATGATTGATTAAATCTCTAACCCATTAGTTCATAGATCGAATTCATGTGGATTTCTTTGTTTGTCTTTAAGTGAATGCAGGTCAGCATTGGGAGGAGAGTTGCAGTCAAAGAACGACCAAGCGTGAAAAGAGATTGACATCAAACATGAAGAATAAGGTATGCCAACTTAATCTCTTGAGCCTTGTAATTACATATGAGTAATGGGGGTTTAGGCATGGGATGATGGTAAAAAGTAAGAATCTTTAGGTCATTTCTACATGCATGATAAAACCCTTAGTGCTAGTTTGTACGAGGGATTTCCCACCCACAACAACTGTGACTGTCAAAAGTGTTTTAACACTGAGTGCTATGGATAAAACATCCATTACAGGATGAAAAAATTTCATTTCACACAGGAGTACCATATGGAGTGCCATATGGAGTGCCATATGGAGTGTCATATGGAGTGCCATTTGAAAGACCATATGGGGTGCCATATGGACAAATGGATGATGCACCATATGAAGGATCAAATGAGGTGCATACACACAGTAGATGACCATGATTTCAGGTTACCAGGAATCGTTTGAATTTATTTGGATGTTCAATTGTATGATGAGTTAGTTAAATGGCAATTGAGAGTTAAATGATACAATTTTTAAACACATTTTTATGATCAAATTTCCAAGTTGAAGACTTGGACTTTGATCTAACTCCTTCATCATTATGATTACCTCCAAAAGATACTCTTTGAATTTGAAATCAACACACTCACACTCACATATGGAAACTCATGTGTGATGAATTCATCAACGAATTCAACCATTTCCACCTTGGGTGCATTCAAAATCGGAGGGATAGATTAAATTGTTATCTCATTCATGCATTGTGTTCATCCTCTGCCCAATTGCGCTCGCCCTTTGCCTGATTGTGCTTGTCCTTTTCCAATTTTGATCTCGTTTCATTCTCCACACTGTCACCATGCCCAAATGATATGAGTCGTCCTTCTATGTCAACCTCTTTGCTATCCCCGATTTCTCACAGTGTAGGGAAGTCTTCCTTCGCACAGGGTGGGGACTATTCTTGGCCCATCTGGAGGGCCACGATGATGGTGTTTCTCTGCAATTCGCCCTCAGAATTGATGGAAGAATGGCATGCGTGGGATATCTGACCTTCTTGGTCTATGAGGAATCAATTTCCTCAGCCACAAATATTCCAAGGGTTGGAGACTACTGGTTCAAACACAACTAGTTGCCATGAGAGAGATACAACAGGGTCTTTAAACTTGAGTTTCAAAATGTCTCTGGAGCTAAGGGATACTCCAAGGAGTGGATTAAATATGAGCTAATTAACCCTCTAATAGTCATCACCAGAATGATCACTTGTGAAGGTAGATATTTCGTTTTTAAAGCCTTCCATTTTCGATTATTAACTCGTTTCCAATTTAATAAGCCATTGAATTTCCCTTTTTGCTTCTTGAAAAGTCTTGAGAATATTTCTTCCCAAGTACAAAAGAATGTGTCCAATCCTCATAACATCCTATTCCACCATGACCTCATCAAATTTCTTGTTATAGCCGAATTGGCAAAATAGGGGAAGACATGGGATGAGTTCATTTATCAATTTTCAAACCCCCATCTTACAATCAAGACCAACAAGAGAAAACTTGATCTACAAATTGTTACTCCATCCAAACCCCATTCTATGAAGACTCCAAACCCTCCTACTCAATCTATCTCTCTACTAGAACAAAAGATCAAGAAACTTGTTGATACCCCTACAGCCTCATCGAGAAAGAAGATTAATAATCCTATTGATAACTCTCCAATGCTCTCAACATCTATTGATCCTGCACCCAAAAAGTTGCAAGAGGCAATTCAACAAGATTTCCCTGTAGTCCCCACAAATAGAAGAGGATATAATCAATTCAAAAGAGGATATTTACGAAAAAGTACATGAAATACAAGAGGAAAGACTTATGAAAAACCCCTAAGAACTTCGGAGCCTATCCAAGTATCTTCCGATCTCGAAATACCACATAAAATACTTAGGGAAGTGTCTACAAAAGAATTTGAGCCTAATAGAGAAACAAAATCTGAACCCATTTCCCCTCATAAACCCCCTGTTACTCCTACCTCACAGATGCCTACACTAGATCCAAAAAATGATAGACTCTCTACATCCTTCAAGGGATCCAAGCCCTCCTCTGAGATATCTGATCATACTCTAGCCATTGAAAAATTACAATAGGAAAATGTTCAGCTACTACAACAATTGGAAGAGAGGAAGACCATGGATATTCATCTCCACCATGACAATGCAATACTACAAGAAAAGGTGAATTCCCTCAAAATATTGGTTGACCAAATGACCAATGAAAATCATAGATTCTGTGCACAATTGAAACACCACAAGAGGGCCAAGACAAAGACTTGAGGGAAAGAAGCTTCTAAAGCTAATCCATCCCTTGCTCAACAAGTCTAGTCATATTGGGGAATTCATTTTTGTTTGCAGTGGGACCTGGAAAATCTTAGGTGTGGGGGTAATGTTGGGCTCGTGATTTGGTTAAATTATGATGATGCTTAAATCCTTTTTGTACCGATATTCTATGTGTATTTAACCATTTTGAAGAAGTTTTGAAGGATTTTATATCAATTCGTCATAGCTTTATACCAGGTATGTGCAATTGATTTTTTGCGATGATTTTGAGTTAAAATCAATTTGATTTAATGTCTAAAAGAATATAATGCATGATTTGTGTGTCATAGGATGAGTTTTCCATGCAATTTTCCATCCGGTAGCTCGTTCGACACTCCATCCAGCACCTGATCTGATACTTCATTCGACACTACGTCTGACATTGCATCCAACACTGGGAGCATGGGTGAGTTGGCAGTTTTTATATTGGTGTCTTGTGCTGGGTGAAGTGGCGACATGAGTTTTGTTCACCCTCATGGCCTCCAACTACTGAGCTCTTGACATCTCGGATTAAGCATTTCTGCTAATCATTGAGTGGTTTTACGATGATTTTGAGTTAAAATAAATTTGATTTAATGTCTAAAAGAATATAATGCATTATTTGTGTGTCATAGGATGAGTTTTCCATGCAATTTTCCATCCGGTAGCTCGTTCGACACTCCATCCAGCACCTGATGCAATACTTCATTCGGCACTACGCCCGACATTGCATCCAACACTGGGAGCATGGGTGAGTTGGTGGTTTTTATATTGGTGGCTTGTGCTGGGTGAATTGGCGACATGGGTTTTGTTCACCCTCATGGCCTCCGGCTACTGAGCTCTTGACATCTCGGATTAAGCATTTGTGCTAATCATTGAGTGGCTCATTCAGTTTCTAGAAACTAAAGACTGTTAGAACACATTTAATGAAATTTACCATTTTTAGAGAAGGTCGACCCTTCCAGTGTTAAACCTCTCAAAATGTAATCATTATAAATACCACAGTAGTGGTCAGACAAAGTGACAAGAATTGTTAGAATCATTTTGTTCTGTAACTCAGACATTTCTGCAAACTTGTGCTAGACTACGTTTTTTAATTTAATGCGAGATCCATGTTGATTTAGCTCACGATTTGTTGTTGAGGAGTATCCACGACCTATTGGGGGGCCCACTAGTGGTCTGGGTGAATACTTAGATAGATATCTTTCATCTTTTAGTTGTGTAATTATCATTTACTTCATTTCCTGTTATATGTGTTTTTGTTATTTTAAAAGTTGTGTGTTTGTTGTTCATCATTTAATCGTTTAATTCCCTTTTTGCAGGTTGCTTGTAGGAGATAGTTGTTATTATGTTTTGTCTTTTATTTGTTAGTGAATGGATTGCAAGATAGTAACATAGATGGTGTGTTAAGGTGTTAAATTGAATTTATGCAGGTTAAAACATAGTAGCTAGAACATAGTATTAGTTACCATAGAGTACAAAGTTTCTTTTACAAGTTTCGATGGATTAATAGTTGTGAGTTTTGTTAATTTAATTCTTAGTTTACTCATGCTTTCCTGAATCTATTTTTCTTATCAATCTTGTTGTAGTATCCTAGAATAGAAGTAGAATTTGGGTTATGTTTTTATAAGCATTTTGGTTTGAAGTTTGAGTTTTTAATAATAGGATTATCTTATGTTCAGAAATTGTCGGAAGAAATCATCAAAAATCCCGATAACCTAAATAGGGACAGTGGCCTAGAGATTAGTGACAGTTGGATCCCGCTCATTCGGGAAAGAAAACATTATTAAACCTTACTTTCTTAACTCTAGTACTTACAAACCTCTTTTGACTTAACATTATCTTCGAAACCGACCTTAAACCTAATTACCCCTTTGACTTACTTTAATAACACTACTATTATTACCTTTTACTATTAACTAACGTA